>JADRCD010208847.1:0-52844 GCA_019843815.1 Montemys delectorum
CACACACACACACACACACACACACACACACACACACACCTGGAACACATAACTGACTTAATCAATTTCCATCTTGATCCCAACATGAGGGTTTCCCTGTTTTGTTTCGATGATATCATCTTCATGAAAACACAACTTACACACACAATGAAGGGCACTAGTTTTAGGTACATGGTTTCGATGAACTTGGGCAAAAAATGTTCCCATGCAGTCTATAGGACAACACCAGTAGTTCCCATGCAGGCATTACTCCAGAACCAGAAGTCGCCATTCTCAGTCAACAGGCACCTGGACTGCAAGTAACTGTTGTCCTGTTTGCCTCCCATTGTAGATTAGTTTCCCCTACTCTTGATCTTCAAATGAAGGGAAATAATGACCGAGATTTCTCCTGTATCAGCCTCCTTTCAGAGTGAACTTTCAAAGGTCCATGATCCTGTGAGTATGGATGCTTCACTCCTGGATTGTATGGATAGACCACATGTTGATACATCCATCTACCAATGTTTGGATTGTTTTCATTTTGGGAGTTTCTATAGAGATGCTACAAACAGTTGTTTCATTTGTCTTCATTTCTCTTGAGTAAATATATAGAAGTTGATTGTGGCTTAATGAGAAATGGCCCCCAAAGGTTCATGTAATTGAGGACTTGGTCCCTCGTTGGTGATGCTATTTCAGAAGGTTATGGAATCTTTAGGTGGCAGAGTCTCGTCGGAGGAAGTATGTCACTGAAGTGGGCTTTGACGGTGCATAGCTTTATTCTGCTTCCTGTTTTTTCCTGTTTCTGTATGTGCTGGAGATATGGCCTCTCGCTTTCCTGTTTTAGTTACCTATTGCCTGCTGTCATGACTCTGGGACCATGAGCCAGTATAAACTCTTTCCTCTATAAGTTGCTTTGGACTCTGGTTCTTTATCATAGGCACAGAAAATCAACTAAGACAGAAGTATGACTTTTTATTATAGAAGAAACTGACAAGCCATTCTCGAAGAGGAGTTTGGCCTGGCTAGCCTCCTCACACTTATGTGGCATCACCTCCTGGTCAAGATGGCCAAGTAGGGATCATGGTGGGCAGGGGAAAACCTGTCCTAACTGGGGAGGAATGTCCTATCACTGGCATTGTTTTGAATGGTGGATACATGGTGATAGGAAAAGAATATTTCTTCCAGTGGTTATCATTGTTGTATTTAAGTTCCCTACAGATAACATATCCCTTCACTTAGGCAACTTTTGTAGATCACTGCAGACAAACATCGGTCAGATCAGAATTTTCAATGTTAGCTACTTTAGCGTACCATGGCTTAAATATGCTTTTTCCAGAACGTCAAATGAAGTTGAAGTCATTGTGAGGTATCTATTCAAAAAGAATTTTTGTCTATTTTTAACTGGGCTATGTATACAATCATCCTGTATTATAAGAGTTGGTTGTGCATCCTAGATTTAAGTACCTTGCCCGATACATGTACAGCAAATGCCCCCTCCCCAACACGTGGTTCCTTACTCTTACTATCCTGTGCCGTCCCATTTATTCTTATCACATTGACTTTAATGGGCATTAGACTCCTTCCATCCAGTCAATCCACTTCTACTGTAGAAGTGTGAGCTCCACAGGGCCCTAGCTAACAGATGCTCTGTCCTTTGTTTCTTTGGCTGACATTACTGTCTCCATTTATAAATCCCAAGATGAACCAGAAAGCTGTTCTCTGACCCACATGGAATAAGGAACAGTGGAATCCAGCCCAGCTTTCCATGTCACCCTTCCCAGAGTGCCTAAGGTGGGTTTCTCCAGAGACATTCTCTCACCCCAACCCTAACCCCACATTACAGCAAGAGGACAAATTCTGAGCTTTATTCTTCTCGCACAATTTCTAAAGCTCTTCTGTGTCACCACCTTCAGGTTTCTTTGTCAACTTCCTCATCTCCATACATGAGATCTGGAACCTGTGTTGAAGCAGTTTAAAAGACACTCTGTCCCTTTCCTGTGGTTCCATCTGGGGTCTTCCAAAGGAGTATGGGAACTCTGCACCTTCTAGCAAACAGCTGTAGGAGTAGGTGCTGGATAGCAGAGGCACAGTTCAATAATAGGGTGTTGGCTGGTAAAAGACAGGAAGGTAAGTGGGAGGCAAGAGAGCCCAGGACCTGTAAAAACTGGCCCATGTGCCACCCTAGGATACTATTAGTATCTAACTCGTGGGCAGATTGTAAGGATTAAAAGAGATGCTACATAAAAGGCACTTGGTATAGTGTCTGGCACCAAATAATTGCTCAATAACTGTTAGCTATTAGATCAGGATCCCTTTTATCTGACACGGTATAGACTGGTGTTGGTCAGTTAATGGAAAAAGTTGGTTAAAGAGAGAAATCAGAGAAAATTATACTATCCACCTTCAACATTTCATTTTAACTTAAAACATATAAGTGTGCATCCACTCACTATCCTTTGATGTAGATCCAATGCTTTTCCTTTGAGTACGGGGCCATGGATGGGCGTGCCCAGCTGTCTTCCTGAGTTAACCACACCCACCCAGTAATGCATCATTTAGCATTTCCAGTTTCCATTTCCTTGAAGTGGTGCAGAAATTCAGGCTTTCAGAGTAAGAAAGATGAGGAGATTCTCTCTAAAAGTGTCCAACCACGCCCCCAATCTTTAATTCTATTTCACCCACGCTCCACTCCCCAGCAAGGCTTTCTAGCAACCCAGGGCCATTTCATCCTCTAAGAAATATTTAATGTGGTTCACAGAGGAGTGAAGACTCATCTTCCCGCTTTTTCACTCCATGATGTTTACAGAACATTTTATTACATTGCTTCATTTCAATAAGGCTTGCCCCAAGATAAAGAGGTTGTGAAACAGGCATGGGAACAAAGACCATGGACTGCTAACAAGAATAATTCACCTGCAGGGAGCTGTAGTGTGTACAAGGAAGGAATATGCTAGAGAAGGTTGTGTTAGGAGGGGTGGCTTGGAGAGAGGGTGATGAAGGAGGGTGCCAGGCTCAGTCACTGTGTTGTAGATTTCAGTAAACATACCCTTGAAGAGCATCTGTTACCTAGGAGGTGGATTAAGTAAATGGAGTCTCTACAGCTGGTGTCTACACAGTATTTGTTGTTGAGTTTAGTCCTGACCTTTGGGGTTATTGCCACAGTTCTGGGGGTGGGGCAGGGAATCAGTGAGCTAAGGCTTTAGAGTTTTCAAGGTCTGAGTTCTAGTCCTGATTCTGCCACTTATGTACCTGGCAATGTTGACCTGACTTAAACTTCTAGAAGAACAATCTGGCACTCCAAACTGAGAAAATTTTGTCCACACAGCCCACGAACTCCCAATGAACTGGTGTGGGAAAGCTCTGTCCACGTTAGGGTTAGCCTCAGGCACAGTGGTTTCTCCTGTCATTTTATTGGTTTCCGATACACTCAGATGCCAAGTGTCAGGCCATGTCACATTCTAGGGTCTTCAAATTCCAAGCCTCAGTGCTCAAGAGAAGAAAGGGCAAAGGCAAGAACCCACTGTCCATTCCTTTCAGCGTCTCATCTTTTCCTCCGTCTGACCTTTCTCTGCTGCCAGCTCAGTTTATCAGGTTCAGCCCTCTCATCTGGGCTCTGGGTACCCTCGGGGCAGGACCGGACATCGCTGTTAAGTCAACAGGCCTGTTCCCCCACAAACAAAGCTACTGCCAGATCCACACCCATTCTCAACATACCTCTTCTGGGTGTGGGGATGCTTGGGATATGAAGGAAGCAGTATGCAGGACTTCTCATCACCCTGCACCTGCAAGCTTTGTGGGGGGTGATTCCAAAGAACAAGGGGAAGCAGACGAGACCTTATATTCAGAGAAGACCTTTAAAGTGGAACCAGGAGTTTATTACTTGCTTGTGGTTCCCACTGCCAGAGATGTCCCTTTGCCCAATTGGTACTCCACATCAGCTTACCAAAACACAGATCTTGCAGCTCTAAAGCCAGTTACACAACACATGCCAGCCTGTTCCAGTCATGGATTAGGCGGGATGAGAGGAAAGGAAGGAAGAGGCATCATTTGCACGAGAAGAATGCATAGGAACATAATTGGTCCAGAAGCCTCCACGAGTTGGGTGTAAGGGTCATCTCCACACTACTGTGATGTTCCCAAAGAGCACTTACACTCCAGATATAGCTCCCAGATGATAAGAACCTACCTAATGGCCATCATCTCTCGGTCTCTGTCACTCTCTACGTTTGTATGTGTGTGTTTTCCAAAAAAAAAAAAAAAAAAAAGAAAAACCTTATAATTATTCAATATTACTATAAGCTTCGCCAGGATGAACATATTGACATTTTGAACATTTTTACTCTTTATTTAAAAGCAACCCTGATTTTTCCTCTCTTCATCTGTGTTCCTTTGGCAGAAACTTGCACCCAAAGAATGAAGGAGCGAAGGGTCATTCTAGGAAGGATTCCAGGATGCAGTCCAAACGGGGACCTCTCTGCAATAGTCATTTCGCTCCTGCCAGAGTGGGCCAGTGGTCTCCATGCACAACATGCCTATGATGTATGACAGACACGGTGGAAAGGGACGGATGGTCTGTAGATCTTCTCCTCTTGGGCTTGCTTTCAGATCAGCTCACAGTGACTCTACATCAGGGCTCTGGTGTAGACTTCTTTCCATTTTGGTCAGGCAGCAACTCTACTCTCTCTATTGCACAGTGGTCCAACAGAGGCAGACACTCAACAGAAGCCTGTACAGTCCATGTCTGGAGTTCTCACCGGGCCTCTTAGGAAACATAAAAGGAAATAGCAGATCCATTTGGAAGAAGAGGAATACATCCTGTGTTCACCATCAACCACTGAGGTTCAGGACGGGTTCTCATGACTGCCACACAGCACACACTAGTGACTCTGCCATGATGTTGCTCTCTAGAGGAAATTACTCCCACTGACCTAAGAGACCTTACAGGGCTATTCCTACAGGCATGCTCACAGGCTCTTGTGGAAGCAAGAAGCACATGGTCCATAGAATCCCAGTTTTGCCCCTTGTATGACCTTTAACGCTTAATTCTGTCTTTAAACGTAGTGTAGGCCAGTGGAGAATAGAACCTGAAAATAATCCTTGGCACAGGCTCCAGAGGTGACAGTCACTCACCTCATCTGCTATGACTGCTTCTTCCTGTCTTGGGACGATTCCAGGTACCACCTTATGGTTAGGAACTGAGCTAGCTGAGAAGGCTGAGCCTCAGGGAGGGCCACTGGGCAAAGATGCGATTTAGTGCAAGACACAGAGTTCTCGATGCTCCTCCCACCCTTCTCTTCCTGTTCCCTGGGGGCCCTCGACGATGCAGTAGGAGCCCACAGTACAGTTTTTATGACTCTAAGTGATCCAGGAAGCAGCCCGTGGCTGCCCGTCATTAGCTAAAGAAGCCAAGTTGTGCTAATAGGAAGTGATGGTTGATCCCATTTACTTGGAAAGGTTCAGGAAGGCAGGCTTTAACAGAGGCTCACATTCCCCCAGTTGCTCTCCTCAGGGCTCAGAAGGAGGAGTGTGGATGGTGGCTGGCGGCTGGGCTGCCTGCAGGGCAAAGCATCGGAATTTGGGACGAGGAAAAGGGAAGGTGGTGGGATGGTCTCTAGCCCTGCCCCGAGGGTCACTAAGGACTATGCTGCTGTCCTCAGCCTTTCATTCAGAGTGTAAGGAGAAGTGAGGCAGAGCTGTGTGGGAAGGATGAAAAGCGTGATCGAGCAGAATACACGCAGTACTGTTGCTATCCTGGTGATGCTCAAAGATTGAGAATGCCCAGCCTGTCCTGAATTTGGGCAGTTTAGCATCTGAATGCCACAATGTCATCAACAGTTTGAGAAATATAAAACTAAACAATGCTGTCATCCGTCTGCCAGGTCATGGTGGGGATGTGGTATGTCCGCTGTCCCTTCACATTCTCCCTGTCTTTCTGGAGCAGCTGGGAGAGCTGACGTCATTTCTCAGTTCCAGGAGGGGTGGGCCACTGGCCTCCTCTAGGACTCATTGTACACACAGTAGAAGGCTCTCTGCCAACCACCAAGGCAATCCTGACAAGATTTGAACAGCACATGCCTGCGCCCAGCTCTCTCCTTATCCCTCCTTAGATAAACCGATGGGTTACCTTGTTTCTCAGGCAGCAATTCCTGGAGCACAGCTCAGACACTCCTGCCCACTGACAATCTTATCAGGTGGATCTAAAATGGCAGGAGACCACATCTGTCAGTTTACGATCCACATCACCCCCAAATCTGCTGCTCATGTTTCTGTCTAGTCATCAGGAGTCTGCTCTGCTCCTGGGGACAGAGATGTATTCCTCCTCCTAATATTGTGTACATTTGTGTGTGTGTGTGTGTGTGTGTGTGTGTGTGCATGCTCCAGCATATGTGTGCTTGCACGCACACACAATATAGCAGAGCACTATATATAAAATAGTTTCTGTCTATTAGATCACTTACCCTAGCAAGGAACAGCAGGTACCTAATGTTTATTATTATTATTATTATTATTTTATCTAAGAATAAACAGGAAGTAGGTGTCCTGGGTACAATTTATAGCCCTACTGCAGTCAGAATTACACAAAACCAAAAGAGACATCAGCAGAAACAAATGCGTTTAGAAAGGCCAGGTGGCTTGCTTCAAGCCTTCACAGTAAGTTCAGGTAGAAACAAGGAGAGATTGAAGGATTAATTGCACCCCAGAACCACGATGTCTCTGGTTATTTCTACCCTGTAGACCACATGAAACGAAAGACTAACAGGGAAGACAGAAAGAGGTAGCTTAGGGTCCTAGAAGCCAGAGGACTTACTTTGGGGCAAACTCTAGACTGCTCCCCGTTGTGCAAGCCCATCCATGAAGAAAGCCCAATGGGGGAAAGACTCTTGCAAACAGTGCACAGAGCCCCGCTTCCCTGCCTCTGCATCCACATCTGTGGACTAGGAACAGCAGAGCCTCCTACACTGCCCCTATAGGGAAGAGTCTGTCAAAGAAACTGTGTGGAGACACCAAGCACTGTGTCTCACGTCAAGCGGCCACTCTGTAAATGGTATTGTTCATCAGACTGCCAATTTGAAGAGGGAGGAAAAGCCACACCTTGCAGAAAAGAAGGTTAAAAACAGGTCTGAGGGAAGAGATGTCAGTGCCCGAGGAGACAGCTCTCCAGGAGATGAAGAATGACCTTGAGAGAGACTCACCAGGGAGGTGCTGGCAAGGTGAGTGGCTGACGTTTAGCTGAGCCAGGCTTTCTGGGCCTCACTCCGAGGCCCCTCAGCCTGGGAAGAGTGCCCTGCGTGTGGGCTGCCAGCTTCAAGGCGCCGCGTAATTACTTAGCTGTTTACTAGCCCCAGACATCCAGGGTGCACTTCAGCCATCAATTAGCTCTGCTCATGGCCCCCCTGTGAGGCCCAGTGGTGTCAGAACTCCCATTTTTCAGCCAAGGAAACTAAGGTGTAAACAGGTTAAGCAACCAGCCCAAGGTCACACCTTGAGTCAAGCGGTCACCAGACGCCCAGGTTGCGTCCTTGCTGACTCCCTGGCCTGTCCTTAGCCCACTGGCCCATGCCGCTGCCCATAAAACCCACCGTTTATATCTCATAAGAACACCAGGTAGTGCACCTGGGATATTAGGAGCTGTACAGAAAGGCCATTCAGCTGATTTCCAAGGCACTGTAGAGTTTTTAAGGAAATCTTTAACCCCTTGCTTTGAGAGGGCAACCGGGGGCAACCTGACTCTAGCAGTTTCTTTGCTGGGCTTCTAGAACTTCTCCTAAATGTGCTCCCAGTGTGTGGACCTCAGCTTGCCTTTTCTCTCTTTGCTCCATTATATGGTCAGCATGAGCAAATCCCCTCAAGTTCCTGTGCTGAGACCTAATCTCCAGTGCGATGCTACTCTATTACAGGGTGGGCATTTGCAAGGTAATTTAATACTGCAGCAGAGCTGTCCACAGAGCTTCACACAACAGGCCCTTCCACTCTAGGAGAGTACAGTCTCTGTCTCATGGCCAGAAAGTGGACCTCACCAGACCCTGGAGCTGCCAACACCTTGACCTTGGACTTCTAAACCTCTCTTGCACCAAAAAATTGATGCAGCCATGTGTACCCCATCCCCCCAAGGTCACGGCAGTTGCTTTATTCCGAATATACTACACTAAGCCACTGTGACAGACAGACACGTGTGCTATTTCTACCTGCAAACCACAAGCGAGACCACTTAGGAGACCCTGAGCTGGTCACCACACACAGGCCTCCACTCCAGCTTGCCCGCAGTGCATGAACTTTTCTACTGACTGGCATGTGAAGGAAATACAGACTCTCCATGTTGGAAAGGTTTCCCAGGTGTGTTAGGAAGCTGTCTGGGGCAGGGCAATGACACAGTATACTTCTGTGTCCTGGTGTCCCTCCAATCCTATAGAACTTGCCCTGGAGTCCCTGCCCTAGCCACGCGCCTCCCTAGTTTGCCTGTGTTCCAGATTTTACATGAGTATTGCTATTCAAGACTTAAGGTGACCTGCCATTTATCTGTCTGTCTGTCATCTGTCTGTCAGTCTGTCTGTTTTTTTCTCCCCTATATCCCTTTGCAAGCTCAGTCTCACCTCCCTAAAATATTTTGTCAGTATTTCTGGTCTTTCTACCTGAGCAACCAATTCTGGACCTCCTCCCTCCCCCCATCAGAACTCACCAGTAAGCAGGTCACTGAAACAAGTGTTCTCTGTGCCTACCTGCACCTCTGATCCTACAGCGGCTGGAAGGCCCCATCCTAAACTGTGTTGACCCTACTTTAAAAACCTGCTTCCTATATTACCTAAGAATGAAGTTCGAGTTCCTTGATTTGGCCTCTCAGGCCTTAACATCCTTTGTTAGCTTACCTCTCCCGTGCATCCCTCTTCGCAGCCATGTTGATTCATTCACAGCACTCAGGTCTCAGGCTCCTATCTGGACCTTAGTACTCCCTGGGAAGAAATCCCTCTGCCCCATTCCTTCGCAGGATGTCCTGCCTTCCTCTTCTTTCCCACTCAAGTTAGAAGGCTGTCTTCATTGCTCAGACTGGAACAAAGAAGAGGTTCTTACACTACTTTCTGCCTTAGTTAGGGTTTCTAACTAAGTTAGGGTTTGCTGTGAAGAGACCCCATGATCAAGGCAACTCTAATAGAGGAAAACATTTCATTGGGTCTGGCTTATAGTTCAGAGGCTCAGTCCATCATTGTCATAGTGGGGCACCTGGTGGTACACAGGCAGATACTGTGCTGGAAAAAGAGCCAAGACTTCTACATCTTGATCCAAAGGCAGCAGAAGTGAAAGCCACACTAGGTCTAGCTTGAGCATCTGAGACCTCAGATCCAGCCCCTACAGTGACACAGTTCTTCACACAAAGCCAGACCTCCTCCAAGAAGGCCACAGCTATTAATAGTGCCATTCCCTATGGGCTAACGTGTTCAAACACATAAGTCTATAGGCCATTCCTATTCAACATGTTCCTATTCAAACCATACCATAGCATTTTTATACAAGCTATGTTAATACCCCATTTATACTTGGAGGTCTCTCTTTCTGGTGGCCACTGACCTGTCCTCTTACAGTGTCCCGCGCAGGATACCTTACGACTACCTATCTGATTCTATGTCTTTCACAACTGATGAGTTAGCATAATAAAGGAGGAGTTCCAACAAGATGTCCCAAATTAGAAGAAGAAGTTGGGTCTCCACATTCAGTAGAGTCAAGCCAACTCTCATTTGCTGTTGTTTGTTGTTGTTTTTGTTTTAGGTTTGCTTATTGTTGTTGAGAAACACTCCATTATCTTTGGAACACAGTTTCTCCTCCCTGCTAAATCAAAAGCTGGGGTGGCACAGCAGTTTCCAGATGGCTGGGAAACTGGGTCGGGGTCCTTTGGTTCTGCTATTAGGACAAGGAAAGGCCCCGGGAGACAAAGGCTCTGAACTCTCAGCCTCCACCATCAACCCATCTTTAGACAGGCATGGCCTACTTTTGTCTATTTTTACCAACTAGATTTTTTTTTTTACATAAAATATTACTTGAGTAAGACTCTACAGCTAAACAAGAATGGAGAACCACTAATCCCACAACAGTGCCAAAAGTGGGGATCTGGCAGATAGGGCCAAGGGCCTTTTGATGTCCTCTCAGTTGCACACCTGTGGCCTCAATGTATAAGATCCCTTCAACACTTCTATACAGATGGGGCACCTTGAATGCAGCACTACTGCAGACCAATAAGCCAGAACCCAGAGAAGCAGCCCTTTTCTTGTGACCTTTGAAAATCTCCAGGGGCCTCAGGCATGGAAGGCTGCTCTAGGCAGAAAAGTTCAGGCTGTCTGCTGCAGCTGGGTGGTAGACTGCTAACTGCAGAAAACAGGCAAGGAAGGAAGGAGGGGGAGCTGCGACCCTGTGGCAGTAAGAAGACTGGGCAAACCCCACCCACCTCCAGCTGCATCTGCTTGCGGCTCAACAGGAAGGGGTTGGTCAGAAGGAACTTACAACCATTTTCCCCAAACCAAGCCAACCCACCTCTAGGCACTCAAGGGAATGAGTCTCTTTTCTAGGGTCGGGTAGGGAAGTGGGAAGCAGCCCATGGTGGGCCCGATTATTTCCTGGGCATTAATTACCTACTGTCTATATCCTCCCCTGTAGCACACCTGGAATCAGCCCCAGGACCTAACACTCACTGGTAGGTCCTAAAAGGCTCAGCCATGTTCTACTGCAAACCCAGCTCTGTAGTTTGCTAACTCTGGGATCCTGGTTTAGGCAAGTGAAGGCATCTAAGCCTCAGGTTTTTGTAGTCTGTAAATTGAGATAAGCTTTAGAGAGTTTATAGCAAAAAGTAGATATGAAACCAAATCAAGATCCTAGGGTGGCAGGAATTGAGAAAATATGACATTGATTCCCTTGTACTGAGTTGGCCAGTGTGGCAATGTCAAGT
This sequence comes from Montemys delectorum, assembly GCA_019843815.1. Classification (NCBI taxonomy): domain Eukaryota; kingdom Metazoa; phylum Chordata; class Mammalia; order Rodentia; family Muridae; genus Montemys; species Montemys delectorum. Next base: position 10,910 of record JADRCD010208847.1, read on the forward strand.
CCTTCTGTCACCCTTCCACTGTTAGCCTCCTTGGGCCCTGCCTGGTCCTGCTGTTTCTGATTCTCAATCCTCCCTCTTTCCATTCCCCTGCTGGCTGCGTGTGTGTGTGTGTGTGTGTGTGTGTGTGTGTGTGTGTGTGTTCCACCAGCACCCATTCTTGGTTGCTTTCTTATGTGCACTCACAGACTATTTAGAGCAACTTGTTACAAGACCCTTTTGTGGGGACCATGGGATTAAAATGCTGAGGACCAGATCCAGCTCAAACCCAGCAGGAAGACTGGCTATGTTCTGGGCAGGCTATGTTTAAGAACAACCAGAGCTCTAGACACCAAGCCTCTGATTGTGAGAGGCACGGGTGCCTAGGAGGGGAATAAGAAGTAAGGGTACTCTAATTTGGAAGACTACAGCCTGAAGAACACTCCCGCTCACTCTTTTATCATGTAGAATGTTCCCTCGAAAAGAAAGTAAAAGGAACATTACTGTGGTCTGCCCTAACACCGGAGAGTGTTTTAGGCTGCTATCTAACTGATCACAACTGGGCATCACTGCCTTTGCCAGTGACCAAGGCTGCTGTGTGACAAGTAGGAGTTTTCCACCCCACAGTGGCAAGGCACAGTCCCACCACAGACTGAAAACCCTGGAACTGCAGCCAGATCCAATCCCCCTTCTTCTAAATTGTGTCTCAGACCTTTTGTCACAGTGACAAAAAAACAAAACCAAACAAAACCAGACCAAAAAAAGAACAACGAAAGAAAACCCACCACCAACAACAACAAAATACCCAAAAGACTGACACACAGGGGACATATTGATGGCCGTCTGAGAAGGGTTATTTTCCAATGATTACAAGCAAGTCTGTTTCCCAGGTGAGTGCCTGGTCAGACCCTCTAGCAGGAAGGAAGAGGGGACCCTGGCAGGCTGGCTGATGGCTACGATGGTCCCAGCTGGCCATGTACTCATTTTCAGAGAGACCTGCAGTTGATATATTTGGTTTCTGCTCAGGTAGAGGAAGCATTGAGAACCAGGGTGCACTGGAGCTTCCATAGGCTTGGAAACTGGCTGCCTCCAGGCTTTCTTTGAAAAGTCCCCTGTCATCTTGACTCAGCTTGTCCCGATCTGGGTGACATCCCTGGCAGTGCAATGCAAAGCTGTCAGCTTTGTTTTTGGTTTATAGTCTCAAGGCTTTGGGAGACAGGGCCATCTCACAGAAGGAGATAGACTAGTTAGGAACAAAAAGACACTGCCTTGGTGAGTCTTGTGTGACAGCCTTGACCACTGGATTGCCCGGGGCAGGATCTCCAGGGGAAGAGGCCAGAACACATCCTTTTCAGAGTTTCTGCTACATTCAAAAGCAAAACCAGAGCATGGGGTCATAAACTGTGCTTTATTTAGTGTTTACTTTGAAGAAATCAACATTTGCACAGAGGCATAGCAGCAGGGGGCAGTGCAATGGCCAGGTGTCCATGCCCTCCATGCCCTCCGGTGAGAGTCCAGTTTCAGAGTATTAAGGACACAAGGTATAATGAACATATCTTCCATGACTGCCAGGACAGACCTGTAGCTCTATAGACCATTCTGAAAGGAATAATACATAGTTCTGGCCTGATCATTATCTCTGATCAAGAACTTGAGGGGCTGTGCTCATGCTGGCCATATAATGGGGCAAAGAAAGAAAAGAGAAGCTGAGGTCCAGACCCTGGGGGCACATTTAGGAGTAGTTCTAGAAGCCCAGTAAAGAAATTGCTAACTTCCACTTCACACCTTCTCAGTCAGCTGTTCGACCCAGTTGAGTTTCCAAGCAATGTCAACCACTGTGTTGGTTCCAGCTTTGAAACCCTCAGTTTCTTCCATCCTTGCAGCTACACAAAGTAGTGACTCACACACACTCAGAAATGGTCATGGATGTCAACACTGTCCCCTTCAGACAGAGCCCACGTTATAGACTAGAAATTGGCAGAAGTAATAAGTAACAAGGCCACCCCCACTTCTGGACCTCTCATCTCTCCAGAGCTCTGTAATTGGCTACTCTGACTCCATTTAATACCTCCCAATTCTGGACCAGGTTAAGTCATGACTTTCTTCTCCCCTCCCTCATCCCCATGCCCATGGACACTACCCACGCAGCAATGCTGATATCTCTCCCATGTGTCCTTTTCTTCTGTGCATAGCTAAGTGTCCAGTTTTCTTCTCATTGCCACCTCTGGGTCACCGTCCCTGTCTGCACTCTAGAAACACAAGCTCGGAGGCTCTACCTTAGGTGGACTGTTCATTCAGGCTGTCTTCCTGCTTTATAACTGATGGTTGATTTTAAGCAATCTCGACCCTAAGAATAATGAATAAAACAGGTTTAATGGCTGACCAGTCCTTATCTGTGCTCTGATAGACTGTTTCATTCTAATCTACCAAAGGTTTGGTTTTAATTCCTTTTTTCTCCTCCTCCTCTTCTTCCTCCTTATTCTCTTCTTCTTTCCTTCTTCCTCCCCCCTCCTTCCTTCTTCTTCCTTCTCCTTTATTCTTCTTCCTCTTCTTCCTTCTCCTTCTTCCTCCTCCTCCTTTTTCTTTCCCCTCCTCCTCTTCCTCATCTTCCTCCTCTTCCTCATCTTCCTCTTCCTTCTCCTCCTCCTCCTCCTTCTTCTGCCAAGGACCAAACCAACGCCTTGCTCATGGTAAGCAAGTGCTCCATCAGTGAACTAAACCTTCATCCCTATCCTGTGCTTTATGAGATGGTCTTGCTATATGGCTCATGTTACTCTCAAACTTGTGATCCATTGTCTCAGTCCATTAAATCAATTTCTCAACTAGACTCACCATGTAAAAATCAGATGCAAGCTATATAGAGTTCTATGTATTTATAGAATATTTTCAGCTTTTCACAGATGCAGGATCTACTCTTTCAGCTCAAGGAGCAGAGGCATCCCAGAGCCCATTCAGGACATCCCAGAGCAGACAGAAGTACATGTCTGAAGTGTACTGCAAACACAAATGCTGACCAGACTCAAGCAGATGAGGAAGCAATGAAAGTCTGACATGTATAAATCCATTGTCATAAGCCCTGACAGAGAGCCTCAGTGTTGGGAAGATGGTGGCAAGACTGGCTGTCATATTGCCATGTTATAGGCATTCTACAGTACCAGAGGTGAGAGTGCTACTACACACCAGCATCTCCCACTGCCAGCTGTGTGATTTGCATGGGTCATATGCCTTCTCTGTGTCCTCAGAGTCCTCAAGTAGAAATAATAGTCTTTTACTATATTTCATAGTAAGGTTGTCTTGAGCCATTAATGATGTAGCAAAGAACAGTGTATGAAACCTTATCTGGTCATAGTTACTATTGTTATGTTTATGTGTGATAGTGGGCACACATCTTGCTATTACCAAGTTTTATTTTGTTAAAAGAAGCTAAAAATCTACTATTTCATTGTGTGTGCACGCGCGCATGCATGTATGTGTCCGTATGTTTGTGTTTTTCTGTGACTTTTCTAATCTTGAAGCATTCGTTGTTTTTGAAGAACTTTGCAGGTTAAGCAAAACTGTTTGCTGCCTGCCGGCTGCACCACATCTGGACTGATGCCTGAGATTTTCCACCAATGTCTCCTGGGCTGTGACCTGGGCTGCTTGCTCACCTCAGCATGTTTCAGGAGAAAGGACTCCTGGGTGCAAAGGGGTGTGTCTGGGTGGCTACAGTGACAGGTGTACTGAGTTTGTTTCTGCAGGTAATTGTTTAAATGTTACGGTGGTTCTAACACATTCTCTCTTAAGCACATCATGGAGACCACCATTGTGCATTTGCAATGTGGGGAATATTTAGATGATTTACTAGCTGAAGTGCAGCTTCTGATTACGATCAGAGCTGCATCTGATGCCATTGGTGATGTTGCTAACCCAACTGGGAGTCCACGGCATTGGAAGGTGATGCATTTGAATAGTAGGCTGATTACCTGACTTGGAAGGTGGTGGATCTAGTCCACACTAAAGAACTCCAATTCCCCTACACTGAGTGTTTGCTTTAGCACATGACGCATGAGTTTTAACAGTATGGCTAACATTGAAGAGAGCAGCACAGGTCCCCCTGATCCGCCCAGATCTGCCTGCTGTATGGCAGCTGCCTACCACCAGGAGGCTTGCCTTAGATTATCACAGGACCACAAAAGCAAAGAGAGAACAAATCTATCTCTCTGTGTGTCACCTGAGAGTTCTATGTTCCATCATCACTGTTCTTCTGAGATCCATAGGTGGTCTTCTATCTATTGTTCTAATTGCCTAGCAGTCCACACCCAGGACACTGTGTTGAGACTCTTGTAAATACCCCATCTGACATGTGGTAAGGTCCCTATACAAGCCTTCCCAAGGCCAGATGCAAGGGCTTTTAATATCACTTGAAGGACTGGTTTTCATGTTCATGTGCACGGACAAAGAAAAGTTCTTCTCACTGAACACCTGTTCAGCCCCTTCCCAGTCATCCATGTTCAATCCCAGTGGGATAGGAACCTCTTTCTTCCAAGATAAGAGTTATTCAAGTAGTCTCCCTTCTCCCTGGAATGTCCATCTGTCTCTTATGGAAGCCATCCCTGCTCCTGATCTCAGCTCAAACCATGGAGGTTAGCATCCTCCTAGCAAAATGGTGATCCTTGTCGCGTGAGTGGTCCTATAGCAGGGAGGCTCCTAGTTAGTGGTCTCCAGAAGCTGACTTTGCACCTGATACATGGGAGACATGTAAGCTTGTAGGAGAAATACATTCATAACTATCACAGTAATTAGCATGCACTGAGCTTTGGGTTCAGACTGCCTTGTAAGAATAAAATCCCAATGCTAGGTTAGGCATGATGAACATGGTCGTAAAATCTAGACATCAGGAGATAGGAGGCAGAAGGATCTTGAGTCCAAAGACAGCCTGTGTTATGCAACAAGAATGATCCACTCTCAAAAAAAAAAAAAAAAAAAAAAGAAAAGAAAAACAAACAAGCAAACGCAAGCTTTACAAGTGCTTTATCATTTTCAGTCCTTAGGACAGGTCATATGTGAGAAGATGAACAATTCTGCATGAGGAAACTGGGGCTAGGTGAAGGGAAAGGACAGCTGTAGAGTTTCACAATGGTAGAATTAGATTTTAGTCTAGGTTTCTAAGATCCCTGCCCCCAAACAAAACTATTGATTGTCACATCATCCAGTCTCCAGAGCCAGACTGGCTGGGGTCTCTAGATGTCAAGATGTTGAGGTGGGGGTGGTGGGGGAGGAGAGAGGGAAGGGGGGGGAACATATTACTCAATGCAAAACAACTAGACAGTAAGCTGAGACCCATGGGACCATTACAGATTTCCTGAAGGAAAGTTTTGATCTAGTCCTGAAGGGAAAGAAAGTGTCCACCATGACCAGCACGTCTGGCCTCATGCTTCTCCTTAGACTTCGTGAGTGATGACTGGTCCTTCTGATGACGTAGGACCCAGGGGCTTTGTGGTCCCAAATAGAGCCTGGGCAGAGCTCTACAGGCAGAAATAAAAGGGATCCCACCCCTAGCTAAGAGACCTAAGTTAGCTCAGTACTTCTTAGGGGCATAGGCCCAAGTTCAGACCAAGTGCTGGTATTCCCATGACAATGGACTAGGTGGAACTCACATCTCTTCTTCTCTCCACCCACATCTTATCTGCCATCACCCCACCTACTCCTGTTACAGACTGGAGTTCCGGAGCACCGCACACCTTTAGCCCTACAGATGCTTTCATCTAGTAGAGCACTCTTGAAGGATGACTTTATAGATTTGACCTATCCCTACCCAAGCCTCCATGAGGATTGACCCCGGGCAACCACTATAGGAATAGCATTTGGGACCGAGGTCTTTACAGTGGCCCAGGCTGTAAAGGCCCTAGGAGTCTCGCGCTTGTAGCCATGAAATCAGAATCGGTACAAGTACTTCCCTGAAGCTTATCAATCACAGCCTGGCACAGTGTAAGGTGCGGTGAAGCCTGGCAGAGGGTCTTGGATCACAGAATCTCAGTCTCTGCTAGGCCGCAGTTTAGCTCCTCCTTCCTCGGTTCTCATCCCCAACCTCAAGAAAGCCCATGCATTGTTCAGGTTCTGGTGGCCTGTAGATTGGTTCCAGAGGGTAGAGGCTGCCACAGGCACTTCGGGCTCTGCTAGGGGCTCGAGAGGTTCAGCACACTGGACCAGAGAGGACCTGACAGGTACCTCCACCTCAGAAGCATGATGTCACTGGGCACACGTGGTGAGCCAGATACCTCCGAGTTCCTCCTGATCTCATTTCATTCACTGAATCCTAAATGCCAAGTCCGTTTCTGGGAAGGAGATTGAGGTTTGGAGTGGTGAGGAAGCTTACCAAGACTCTACAATCGTAAGCAAACCTTTGAAGAATACATGGCACCTAGGATATGCGCCCCGCCCTATGGTGAGTGACCAGGAAGCATGACAGGCCATTTGGATCAAGCACATCTTTGTGTTGTCCACTCTCACCACCCAAGCAGAACCCAACTCCAGCAAAGGGTTGGTGATGGGCCAGACAGCCAATTCCTTAGAGGCTCAGTAAGGAGCAGCTGCCTGTTCCACTCCTGCTGCTTCTCAAGGCCACAGTGGTGGCCCTGGCTGCACACATTTTTCCCAGGCTGAGGCGGCAAGTGGGGGGTCCTCAAGTGCAGACAAAGACAGAGCTCAGCCCTGCAAATGGCTTTGAAAATGGGGCCTTCGGGATTCCACTTGGCTGACACACTCTGCCCTGGCCCAGACCTTGTCCCCTCGAGACATCCCCCAGCCCCTGCTGGCCAGCTGTGCCTCCCACTGCCGCCCACACCAAAGCCCTGACCACACGGAAATGGTTGCTCAGTCCAGAATTCCCCATCACACCCTTTCCCACACAGGGAGGGGCAGGAGTGGGGACAATGGCAGCAGGGACTTGATGGGTGACTCTCCACTCATGTGGGATTGTGGTCCACAGGCTTTGCTCCAACCCTTGTGAGCCGAGCAAGATGGTCAGAGGGGACTTTCCTGTCATTTCCTCTCAAAAGAGGGCTCTGTTCTGAGTCCAAGGGTGCATCAGATCCTACCTAGCGGTGTCAGGACCCTTATGCAGCACCTGCTGAAGGATGAGAGAAGGTCCAGCCACCATCAGGCCAGCAGGCGTCCAGTGGGGCACCCTAGGCACACACACACTTTCCCAGAACTGCTGCCCAGAATCATTTCAAGAACACCGTTTTCTGGCCACTCTCCCTTAAACAGCCTTTCCTAAAGGCAATCTGTCCAGGCAAATACTAGTGGTTTCTAGTTTCCCACAAAATAAAGGTTCTGACCATCTTGATTCTGACTTTTCCATTTCCCTGGGTTGTAAAGTCCTCAGGGCACCAACCATGGGATTCCCAGAGTCTGGCAGGAATAGAAGGAAGGACTACTTGAGATAAGTGGTATACCCTTGCAAACCGTGTTCCTCCCCACCTGCCCACCCCCTGCCTATCCACCCCCCTGCCTGCCCACCCCTTGCCTGCCCTCTTGCCGGCCCCCTGCCTACCCACCTCCTTGTCTGCCTACCTCCCACCTTGCCACCTGTCAATCAGCCTGTCTGCCCACCTGCCCTATCTTCAAGTCAAGCTGCAGATGTCTCTAGAACATTACAAGTATGGATAATCAAACTGAAAAGAGAAGGCCCAAATTTCATTTTTAAACTTTTTTAAATTTTAAGTTCTAATTTAGCACATTAGTATCATCATCGTCGTCATCATCATCATCATCATTTTAAGGCCTTCTTAAAAAAAAAAAAACTTTTACAAAAGGATTTTGATGAAAAATTTCTAAACCAAAATTTCAACATACCAGAAAGTACACACTTTGTGAATATTTAAGGCTGTGGTGAAAACAAAACACAACCTTTAGATAGCCACTTGTACACTCCTTGGCAGCAAGCTGAAGAACAGGGCTCTCTTAGGCAGCCCTTCAGACTCATGGGAATGATCCCTGAGAGGAAAAGCACCCAGTAACCCTCCCATGACCTCTCTGCAGCAGAGAGAGGGGCTCCCCAGTTCCAGACAGATGTGGGGGCTTCCCAAAGGAAGAAGCTGAATTCAGCTTGGATGAGTCCTACAGAAATCCGAGTCTTAATGCAACGAAGCTGAGTGAGCCCAGGACAGAAGCCGGAGTGAAGCCCTTGACTGGGGAACATTCTGCTGTGCTGATCTCTAACCCCAGCCAGGGGAGGGGACAAAAGGGAAGAGAGAGAAAGACACACACACACACACACACACACACAGAGAGAGAGAGAGAGAGAGAGAGAGAGAGAGAGAGAGAGAGAGAGAGAGAGAGAGAGAGAAGGGTGGATGTGGTTTTGACAAGGTCTCCAGCTAAGAGGACTCCCTACCAGGGGCAAGGTGACTCTGGCAAAATGGATGGAGGTGGCCCAGAGACTAGGACAGGTTAGAATGTGTCAATGGGACTGTGTCTCCCAGGCCAAGGAATGGCACAGCAGGAGACCCTGAGAGATCCACAAAAAAATCCATTCCAAAAAATGGAGCCAACGTTTCTACCTGGGGACCTATGGTTCCCATGGACCCAATACATCCAATTATATAGAAAGAATGTGCATTCTCCCCACCCCAACTCCAAGGAGCCAGGACTACAGTAGTAGAAAAGGAGGAGGAAGGGAAATAAGGAAGAAGTTCCCAGCCCCTTCTACTGCTTAGAGGTCATCTGGGACCAGTGATGCAATGTGACGCTTTGCCGTTAGATTGGACTGGGATTTTTTTTTTTTAATACACTTTAACACTGTGTGAAGAAAGTGGTTGTTAGGAACTGTTTATATTGCCCATAGTTAAAATGGTGAATCCTAACTCATAAAGTGATCAACAGTGATGAGATCAGTCTCTGGGCAGACCACAGAATGTTTCTTCTGATGTCCCTGACCTGATAATGCACAAACCCCCAACATTATCAGGGGAGAGAAACACATTTAAGGAACCATAGTTCACATGGGAAGTTCTACTCAGTGCCAGAAGTTTCGCTCCGCTTGCTATTAAAAAAAAAATATGAAGCAAAACTGGGGTTTTTAAGGGATGGTAGGTTCCTAGTGCTGAAGATTACTACAGAGGAGGAAGGCAGGTGACCTGCTTGCAGGGCAACAGTCCCTTCACATTTGAGGCTATAAAGACCCCAGACCACCTACCTAGGGGCAAGTAGACACAAGGGTCCAACAGAGTCCTTGCAGCAAGCCTGGGCTTGGTCTCTACCTCAGCTTCTAAGTGGGCCTGCTCTGGGGTTGTAGATAGAGACTTTGGGATGCTCATGGCAGCCTACAGCCTGGTCAGTTCCTTCTAGCCCTTTTCTAGTCTGGCTTCAGGACCAGAGTGCACACCACACACACACACACACACACACACACACACACCACACACACACACACACACACACACACACACACACACACGAGGAAGAGAGAGAGAGAGAGAGAGAGAGAGAGAGAGAGAGATTTTCATGGCTCCCAGGAACTCCAAGTACTGAGAACTAGTACTCCTTACTACGTGTTGGTCCCTAAGGCCATCCTACTGTACACTGAGTCATCCGATTACTGTTCCCATGATTAGGTCTCTTTCTTGCTATGACAGGGGGTGGGGTGGGGCAGGGGAATGGTGGGGAGGAAAGACAAAATTCCTAAATGGGACTTAAAATTCTCTCTGTCTGGCCCTACTGCATGTGGAGAGAGAGCTGGTGGCCCCTGTACTCACTGGCTGTTTATAAACCCCCCATTCAATAGAGCCTGCGCCTCTTCCCATGCATTGTGACTTCTGGCCCTCCCCTGGGGCAGGGGCATGACAGGCAGTGCTCACAAAGAGGCGATGGTATTACTCAGCTTGGTTGTCACAGCAGGCAACCACAGACTGGCAGCTGAAACAGCAGATGTTTGTTTTCTCACAGTCTGGAGCTGGATGTCTAACCAAGGTGGCAATAGGGCCTGTGTCTGGTGACCAAGCCTGACTTGCAGGCGACTGCCTGCTCACTGGGCTCTCATGGTGCCTTTCCTTTGTGCACACATAGTGAGAACTCCCTGTGGTAATAAAGGCCTCAGCCTGGCCACCTCGTTTAACATCACCTCTATAAAGGTCCTATCGCGGTGGCGTACAGTCACCTCGGGGTGCTCAAACTTCAGCTTCACACAGTCCTCGAAGTGTCCCTCGTCGGTCCACTCACGGTTCAGGGCCATGGTGCCAAGGAATGCCATCAAGAGTCAGCCTTGAGAAGAGATCTACACGAATTCTAAGAGCTCCCACGGCGTTCGTTCCTCGGTTCTCACAGCCTGTTGAGAAGCAAGTGCTGCTTCTGGCAGTTTCCTCACCTTCTCCTCCCTCCTCACGTGCTTCCCTCAGAACTGCTCTGCAGCTCCCACCTCTTCAATCCAGACAAAATCCTCCCGATCTATCTCTCACTGAGTGAAGCTATGCACTCTGGGCACGGCGGGGGTTCATCGGTCAACAGGACACTACCAGGCCATTGCTAGAAAATGATTCAGCAGCAGTAGGTGGGAGGGGTGGGACAGAGATCTGTGGCACAGAGGACATTTCCAATTACTATACTCTGGTCCTAAATGGGGACAGGGATTGTCTATTCACAGGCATTGCAACAGGGAGATATGCAACGTGGGCATCTTAAGATGTGAGAAATGTGGCCCTTTCTGTTGTGCTAGATAGAGCCCTCCAGTGCATTCAGACAACTAAGACAAGATGGCGAAGGCTCAGGGCTAAAAGGGTAGGTACCAGGGGAGACTGAGAGGTGCCTCCTGCCTTAAGACGTTGATGGCCTATAGGGAGAGAGATACATAATTAGCCAACCGTAGCATAGTTGGAGTGCCCAGATTAAATTATGTATCACATGCTTCCGGCTCCCTGGAAGAGAAATATTTATTCAGCCCCGGGAAGGGGGGCGGGGCACATTAGAAACGAGGGAAGTGAGGCCCAACCGGTACCAAGGTGGAAAGGTTTGCCTGAGGTCAGTGGCGTGGTCCAAGCAGATCTGGATACTGGGCCAGATCTGTGCCTCCACGGTTTGAGACACTGCATCCCCTGCCTCCTTTCTGATAACTCTGGTGCTTAGCATCCTGGGAAAAGATGCCGGCAGGACTTCTTGTGCAGTGTGGCAGGAGTTGGGAAGGAGGGTCGGGGTGCACCTGGACTGGTCTCCTAAGCGGACAGGAAGTGATGCCTTCTGGCTCTTTTCAGCAGCTGTTTCTTGCTTGGCATGCTTCAGACAAACAGGCAGATGTCCTCAGGGTGACCTTCCTGACTCAGAGCGTTTGGGAACTGAGGTATTCACTCCCTGGGGTGCAGGGGAGAGGCAAGGACAGGACACAAGCTGCTGACTCATATCTTCTCTCTGCCTCCCTGTCCTGATTTTTCAAGGCATTGAAGAGACCTGGTCTACGAAGGCACTCTCTCAGAATGAGCCCCAGGTCGCAAAGGCATTCTCCATCCCCGCCCAGCCCACGTTGTTGTCCTCTTCCAAAGATGGAAGCAGATGGTGAACAGTGCCATAGCTTCCGGACACAGCAGTCCTTACGAAGTCTCCGTATGGTGAGACACTGAGGAGGAAGAGAGAGAACTGATAAGGTGGGCTAGCAGAGTGACAGACAACCAGGCTGACCCAAAGGAAACTTCTACATGTGATCTCACTGGACTGTAGTTAAAGTCAAGCACACGAAATTCCATTAAAAGTTACCCTCATACCAGGTGCCTAAGGTATCCATGAAAACATTGAGTTTCCTGTTTAGACTTTGTCTTGTTGCTATGATACCTCTATATATCTAAATAGATTCCACAATCTATAAACGAAGTGAAATTTGCATCACTTTTGTTCTTAAGTGTTTCAGATAAGGAATGTATGTTGTATATGTCCATGCTTGGGGCTGACGACTTTGTGGCTGTGCATCCTATGCTGCCACACAGGTCTGCGTGTAGGAGGCCTCCTCTGTGACTTCGTACCTGGAGCTTCCCTCTCCTAATTAGTCCATTTAGGGCAAGAACTTCTGGCCCTGCCTTCCAGACTCTTTGCTACCTGCGCTCCGTTGTCAGCAGCTCAGACTGGGTCAGGGCTGCCTGCAGGGAGAATTCAGGCCATCCCGTTGGAATGTCCCTGTCCTATCACAGAAGCTCTCGGAGTGACTCTTAACACCTGTTCTTAGCAGTAACCCAAGGACTAGAAACAGACATGGCAGGGACCTAGCCTGTGCTAAGTTGTCAGAACACAGCCACCACAGGAAAAGCCTGGCATTCATTCTTAGCCTTTTCCTTTTCCTCTAGTAACCCCACTGCCTCTCACGAGTCCCCCTGCTGGGGAGAGGAAAAACTTTGGAACAAGGTCTCAAGGGTAAGTTGCTGTTCCTCCCAGCTTTGGTGGAGTCTCATGGTGTGGTAAGTTCTTCCCCAGAGTGCTCAGCCTGGTTTTCATGAAGTATTCACAATGGTAGGAGGCTCTGGGGTTTACAAGGATTAAGCAAGACCACGAAAAACAAGCATTAGCATACTCTAGCATGTTCCTGGTGTCAGAAAAAGTGATCTTGTTGTTATTTACAGTGTCTCTTATCTTGCCTTAGACTAAAGAAATCCCTACCTTTGTTCTGAATTCGGCTAACACCCTATTACTCCAGCTATGGTCCTGAAGGATCAGAGCCACCTGGGAACTCATTAGAAAAGCAGACCCCGTCCTTGCCCCAGAGCCAAGGAATTGGGGACTGCATTTCAACAATGCTTCCACGCGACTCACAGGGGTATTAATGTTTGAGACGCAACACAACTCCTAGTGCACACAACTGACCTCTGGCTCTGTCTTGTCACTTCTTAATCTCAGTCAGAATGATTCTGTCAAAAGCACAGGCAAACCCATCACGATAGATTTGTCCAGAGTCTGCAGCCCTTCTTGAAGGCTTACTGTTTGACCAGGGTAGACTAGGTAAAGAACATCAGCCACATGAAGGACATATTGAAGTGGGGAATGGGAGAACATTCGGGAAGTAGTCCTAGCAAGAGGTCAGGGGTCAAAGTAGATGTGAAGAGAGGCCTCACAATGGTATCAGAGCTTAGTCAACTCAGCCACCATACAGATATTACAGGTGAGAAGGAAGAGGGAGGAAGGACAAGCCAAGGTTCCTACTTTGGAGGAATAGGCTCGAAGTACTTTTATACAAGCGAGGGAGGGCAGAAGGAGGAGGAGATAGGGGTAAATAAAGTGTGCCTTCCATTTTGGGTTTCTGTTTCAATGGGATATCAATTAAAGGTTTTTTTTAACAAGAAGAGTGAGGTTCTTGTGGTGTTTAATTCACATCTCTTTGTAGAACTTTCTACTCTGTGGAGACGTAGGGGGTCTCTGGGGTTAAAATGCCTGCCGTGGCAGCTTCGAATCTGAGATCTTCCTTATTCACAGCTGGGGTGTGGGGGAAATGATTGGCTTCTGGAGCCTCTGCTGGCGTTATCTGTGCACTTGCTTGTCTCAGAAGGTTGCAGTGAGGTGAATGGGTACATACAAACTCCCCCATCAACATGTCTGGTTTTGTGGTGAGCACTCGATAAGTAGAGGGCATCATGACAATTACTGTTTCTCTCCTTTCCCAATGAAATGGTGAGACCCTCAGAAACAGGGATAAGTACAGTAAGTGCCTTTGTGTTGACCAGCACAGGGAAGGATGGTACATGATCTGGACTAGAGAGACCATCACAGATGTTCATTGGGGTGGGGCCAGGAGGCCACCATGGTATACAGATGTCAGCCCCTTTACAAATATCCTTCCCTTCCCTGCTCCTCTTTGTTTAATCCCAGCTTACTGACTTCTAGGGAATGAGAGTCTGCTCATTCCTCTTGTCCTCTCAGCTCACCTATGGACTACTCTGCCAACCGAGAACCTGACTCGGGGAAATCGACTTTCTCCATCAGTTGGTGCCAGTTGGTTCCCTCTGTGCCTGAGGAAGAGCCATCTCTGAAGACTCTGCCATTCGCCTGACCAAGATTGTCTATGTGACATACACAGCATACAGATCACTGATGTTTCTGGAATTTGGGCACCATGTTGAGTTTTGGTCAAGCCAAGTCTGTGTGTGGTAGCTCTGGAGCACTAGCCTGTCAGAGGAGGCCAAAAAGATAGCAGATATATATGACACCAGAAGTAAACAGAGGATTTCAGAAGAGATGGGGTACCCTTGGGCCCTACACTCCCACCCCAGTTGGGGCTTGCCTCAGAATCAGTAGAGCTGAGGGGCTTGAGGTCAGAACTCAACACACATGCAAAAAGAATTGAAAATCAGGTGTGAGCCTCAGCCAGGTTGATCAACTCAGGTTGATGCCCTATTCAGGGTCCAAGCTATCGACTGGGTGTTCTCCATCATTCACCTAACTTTGCCCTTTAATGAGTCAGACCAAAGAACACTCATGTACAGTTTGTTGAACAAAGAAACTTATTTGAGTTCCTTACAGGAGCATAGCTGACCCCTGGGAGCTACATCATTGAAAAACCCCAAACCAGTGTGGACAACTTACAGAGAGCTATACAACCAAGAAGCCCCCCAATCACATTTTTACTACAGCACCCCCAAGATCACATGTATCTGGAGCCAGAGGGAATGGTGACACCCTCCCTCCCCCCACTGAAATGTTAACCACTTGGTTCACCATAGACATAGCTATTGCAGTAACGTGCTTACCTCATGACCAACTGAACATCAAAGTCACAAGTCACACAGCTCCCTGCCTAGCAACGGTCATGTCAGGCCCTAGGACACAGTCATACTTCATGCCTCAATAAGGTACCTTTCTCAGCCATCTTAGTACCAGTAGCCAGTCTCACTTGCTAGGGCACGTACAATCAGCTCTTAAGGGACTCCTGGACAGGTGCTGGGAAATTGTCATCCACAAGTCATAAGTTCCATGTGGGCCATCGAGGTAGACTACGGAAGTAGAGCTGGAATACTAGTGAGAGGCAGAATTTGGCTCCCTTGCAACTGCTAAGTGTTAGAGACTGAAAGAGTCTCGGGGAGTTTCTACTTCCTCCTGTGTAACTAGTTTGTGTGTTTGTATGTATGAACAAGTATATGTATGTACACATGTAGGTGTGGGTATGTATACATGTGTATGTCTACATATGCATTTTGTGTTTGCTGTCTTTTCTTTGTAATTCATAGTCACTTTATGGAAAAGCAAGACTTTTTAATTTGAGGGAATTCACTTCTAGTAAGGTTCAGTATGGATTTCAAAACTGCCCTAAAAATTCCCCATCTCACCCCACCCACCAACAACCAGTGTCAAGGTTCCAGTTCATTTGGGGGGAGGATGTTTTTGTTAATTAATATACAGGGCTTTCTGGACTACTATGTAAGAAAAGAGCAGACCTCCACCAGTGCCCCATTCCTTTTGCTCTTTCTACTCTGCAGAGTACAGGGAGGTTTCAAACTGTTCTGCAGGGCATCTGATGGGAGGACACCCAGAGTCCTCCATGAAGTCTCCAGGCCACACTGGGGCTGTGAACACGTGGAAGGAGAGAAACCACTGGACTTTAAAAGAAGAATTGAAACAAGGGAATTTCACACTGAAGATTCCCACTTGTTCTGAATGTTCACATCATTTTGCTGTTTTAAACATTTTGCTCTTATTTTAAAGCCATCCATGTTCTTTGAACATCATTTAGAATATAAAGACAAAATAATTACTTTCTTACAATCCAGAGAGAACCACCCTTATCATTTTCTCCCCCTGTGCTGGGAGCTGAATCTTAAGCATTCTGGATACCAGTCTGAACTGTGTTACCAGTCTTCTTTTCTTTAGCGGGGTGATGGGGGTGGGGGGTGGGGAGTGGAGGGGAAGAGTTCCACTAAGTTGTCCAAGCTGGCCTTAAACTTGCAATTCTCTGCCTCAGGCCTCCTGAGGAACTGGAGCTACAGGCGTCTGTCCCTTCAACCCATGCTCATTTATATTTTCTTAGACTTCTTATTGTAGTGATAAGTTTAAACCATAACACCATGCCCACACTGTTTAATATTTTTATATCGTTACATCTTGAACATAAATGTAGGTCATGATGGGGAAGGGACCTTTGTTTGACCAATCCACTATTGGTTCAGCCTTGTACCACACAGACTTTCTGGTTGTCTTCCAACTTTTAAGAGTCACTAGCACTGGTTCAAACACTTTACTGCTCAGATAATGGAGCTTTAGTTTGTCCTGCTTACAACTGAGAGTGCTGGTGAACACAGCCAGACCAGCTGGTCGCAGCTGTCTCCATTTAAGAGTGTGATATAGTAGACAATGGCACAATTTGACGCATTGCCTGATTAGTTCTTTCTTACTAGTCTTAAGAAGCAGGTTTCCTGATCATAGCCTTCACAACTATGGGGCAGAGCTCAGGGGAACCTGCCACACAGGGCACGAGGTTCTGTGTTGCTGTGAGGAGGACCCAGAGCAATGTCCTAGATGTGCAGCTTGGAGTTCGACCTACAGCAGTTTCCAGTGTCACTGCTCCCATCAAGGACATGAGGTTATAACTATCACTCAGATGAGAAAAACAGAGCAGCAGGCTGGGCCTCTTGTCCCTGGCTACAGAGCTGAGACATTGCAAAGCTTCTTGAGCTGGGTGTTTTGCAGTTCTGCACTCCACCCCCAAAACAATCACTCCATTCTTCTCCTCCAGGCTCGTGATGGGCCATGTCACAAGCTCCTATTGAGTTCATCCGAGGGAGCTCATCAGCAAGAATTAGAAGCGTGAGGACACAGTATTGATTTCTCCTCTTTCTCCTCAGAAGGTCACTCTTTTTAGCTTATCCTCATCTGGGTTGGAGAGTTTCTCCATCCACTTGCTTTCTTCAAGGCTAAGGACAGAAAAGGCTCCAGGAAGCACTGCCCTTCTAGAGTTTTCCATGGCCTCTTTCCCCATGCTGCTCTCTCCATCTCCTTTCTGTTGGTGTACTCAGAGTAGAGGGAGTCTACCTGGATCCAAAATGCACACTCCCCCTCACCCTGATTGCACACACATGTTTGCTTTGCTCACACCAGTGAGGGTACACTTGGAAGAGCACTGTGATGAGAGTCAGGCCATGTTCTGCTAGAGCCTTAGCTCTCTTGAACTTAGTCTCTTCATCTAAAACACGAGGAACTAGACTTGAAGTTGTCGAAGTCATGTGTCCCTAGAGAAAGTACAAGCCAAAGCATGCCAGCAGATGCAACATTTCCATCTAGGCCAAGACACATCTGTAAGATAGTGTGTACGTGAGTAGAGGGTATCTGTGAGTGGGGGAAAGGGAGCCCCTTTGGAGGCAGAGTTTGGGGACCTTTTATTCCTATGTATTTTGAACCTTTGCTGTTTATACTTGTCCAGATTTGGATGGCAAAACAGTCTATCCTCTGTGGAAATTATGACTTATTTTTCCAGCTGGTCTGCCAGTTGCCAAGAAATGTCATCTGAATATCATTATTTAATCAAAGATTAGTCCACGCATGTGACATAGGCTGCAACTATTATCTTCTTTGATTCTTTACATAAGCACACATTTTCTGCAAAGATTAGACCTGCATTTGTACAGGCCAACAGTGTCTCTTCCTTTACAAATGGCCCAAAGTAGAGTCTATTGACCCAGAAAGGTTGCAGCCTCTTGTATCTTCAAGTACATAAATGTGTACTAGGGTGTGTATGTGAGTAGGAGGCTATATATATGCGAGTGTGTGTAACTCTTATCTTTTTTTCAGTGCTGAGAATCAAACCCAAGTCTTCATGAGTGAATTCTAGATAGGCAATGTTCTACCACTGAGCTACATACCCAACACAATCAGTTACCTTTGAACTCATTTCTTGAAAAACTCCACAGAAGAGACCTTTCCTTAATTATCAAGACTCTCAACAAGGACTTGCATTTTACAGCTGATTATCAGTATCGTGTTGTTTTTCCAGGCGCTGGTGATGGGATATTCAAGAATAAAGGACTTTGGACTGCTCCCATGACATCTGGAATAGCTCCAGCCTTCTAAATTCCATGTGACATGCAAGCTAACTTCCTGTACTGCTGTCAGAACTTTCTAGAACACCTGTTTGCAGCCTTTGTTAGACAGTTCAGGTGACAATTTATTTCCTGTTGATTCTGCACATCACAGTCCCTGGTATCCTCAAATTAGAGCTTACTGCAGGCTCAGGTCTTCTTTCTTGTTATTGAAGTTCCTTTGAATATTTTCATATTTTTTCAGCCTCTTAATCTCTGTCTGTTCCATGTAACCAAGCATCTAGCACCACCATTGCCAAACATAAATGACTGTCAGAAAAGAGGAAGGTGGTGACAAAACTTGAGCCTCGGGGCTGGAGAGATGGCCCAGTGGTTAAATTCGCTGGCTGTTCTTTTGGAAGACCTGAGTTCAGTTTCCAGCATGCACATGGTGGCTCAAAACCAGCTATAATTCCAGTTTCAGGTGATCTGATGCCTTCTCCTGATCTGTAAGGACACCAGGCTTGCACGTGATGCACAGACATACATATATGCAGACAGAATACCCATACACATAACGTAAAATAAAATGAAAACGAAATCCAATACACTTGGCACTATTTCTCATTTGACTCTTCTCAGGCACAGATGAGGCAGGAGACGTTTTGGCCTTTTTTGTTTAAGAGACAATAATTATGGAGAACTTGGGTTTACCTAGTAGAACATTTCAGAGTTTATTTCTGCCTCTTTCGCTGCCATTTTCCAATCTTTTCCTGTTTCCAAAGCCATGATCAAAGGAAATCATAACAATAATCAGCAGGATCTTCATGCCAGGGTCCCCACACTCTGCTGGCTATCTGGGATGTCAGGTATATAAGCACATTTTAAAAAAACAAAAACAAAAAAAAACAAATGTTTGGGTGAAGGAAAATGGTTCCCAAAGTAAATCTTCATAATGGTCTTTGGAAAGAGAGGAGGGAAGAGGCCCTGCACTTGCATTTATTATATAACAAAAGATATAAAATCGCTCACCTGCCTGAGAGACCCAGTCTTCAGATCAAGTTGGAAAGTCCTCCAAAGCTCCTCTGGGTAGACGAGGGAAGACTGGCCATGGGGGAGAAACTTGCATGGGATTCGATGCTCAGACTCATCCCATTTGAGCTTCAGGTGTGGTTCCATGATTTTTCTCACACCGCTGCTGTGCCCACCTCTACCTGGCACTCCCTGAGGTAATGGGGAAGATGACTGAAGGAAGAGAATGACCAGAAGCCCAACCATATGTGTTTTAAGGTCCAGTTGGTAAGGGTAGAGTGACTCATGAGAATGTCAGACAAGGATGACAATGGGAAAGAAATCGAACAGATAGGGGAGGGGCTGAGCAAAGGTGTGGGGGAGGGGGACCCGAGGTTGGGAGAGAACAGGAAACACGTTTGTTAAGATCTCCAGGATTTTGGGGGGCTGTAATAAAGAGTCTTTCATAAGGCCCATTATACTTCTGGGGTTTACATCACTATTTGATCTGAGCCCCACCAGGACGGCTACATCTGCTACTAAGCTGTGTTGTAAATGTCTTTAATTTTTATATTTCATCTGAAGGGAGTTGTTAAAGTGAGTTTACAGGGTGATGGCTCTTTGAATAAAAGCCATCAATACTGGAGCAGAGCTCTGTATGACACTTAATTTTCGCTCTAATAAGCCCTCCTAAAACATTACAAGATTTAGAGCCCTTTTTTTCCTTCCTTTTTTCTCTTTCCCTTTAACTTCCCTTCCCTCCTTGCAGCTTTCTCCACTAGCCATCTTCTGAGCACCCCCCTTTTTCTGCCTTCCTTAAAGGACAGATTTGAAGGGAGCCTTTCTCCCCAGATGCCGTCACTTCTCCGTTCACCGCCAGCCAGATGTGCTCTTGACTTCTGAACAGGAGAAATGTTTCTTTGAAGTTTTTCAAAGACTTTGCTTTTATTTAGAATTTTTCCTCCTTTCTCTCTTCCTCATATTTAACTGGTTGGGAAGCCCCAGGAGGGGTTTTCGCCTGGGCCTCTTTTCTTTTCCTGGGGCATAAAAGGAATGGGATCAGAGGCGCTCTGTTCCCAGAGAGCCTTCTTGTTTCTGCCCTCAACGACTCCAAGTATTTTCTATCGGAGCAGCTGTCCCCAGGAGCAAAGGGAAGATGGCTTTGGATTTGCCCTAGAAGCACAACTATTAAATGAACAGAATGGTTCTGATGGGAGCGGGGGGCTGGAAAGCACCCTACCCCTTTTTCCGAATATCTATCTTATTCTGTCCGGGCAAAGGGAAGCTCCTCCTGCCTTCCATATGCCAGACTCGATTTCTCAATGGCAACAAAAGACCAGTAATGGGAATTTAGAGGCACAGCAGAAAAAGCAGGCACCCAAGCATTAAACTAGAAGTCCCTCCCAAAGCTAGAGTGACATAATCATGTGTCCCCCTCACCGCCATCCCCCTCCACAGCATCCAGCTGGCAAGCTACTCAGTTTGCTTTGGCCGATGAGTGGGTTTAAAGGCTGGCTGGGAATGCTAACACTGTGGGAGGTGGCAGTGACATCGAGCTGGAAGACTCGCTTGGAGAGCACGGGGGTCTCTTGAATGGTGTGTCGGCGTGAAAGGTTTGGAGTAGGAAGTGTAAGTCATTGTCCAGCTCCCTAGTGGACTGTAACTTCCCAAAGGACAGCGTCCCACTGCTGTGTTCCCAGGCTCTATCACTCAGGCCATACAGTGGGAGATACCTGTGGCCTGCACGCTTATTTCCTTTTGACAACAGCTTTGAGACTTTTGCAGGGAAGTGAGTTCACGTCAGAAACATGGTTTTTTGGTTTTAGTGAGTTTTCAGAGAAAATAGTAATTAGGGGGTTCTCTGGCAACTTATTACTCCTTGAAAATATTTGTATTTCCTAAAAATCTCTGGGGTTGCTGAGGAAGAAAAGTAGATTTATATGTGAAGATTTTTCTTTTTTGTTTTATATAAAAATAAAAATATACTGATTAAAACTCAAGAGTGTGCTTGAATACTGGATTTCATTTATCTAATGTAGACTATGTTCACTCCTATATCCTAGTTCGAGTACTCATTTGACTGACTTCTAAAGACTGAACCACCTAAGGTAGGGCTAACCCAGTTTGGGAACACTACAGGGTCCCTGCCTGAATCCTAACACCACATTGCACATAACCGGGAGGGTGGCGGAGACGGTGTCCGCGTCCACCCCTGTCCTCTTATCAGCTTGTTCTCATAAGCAACATGTGGATGCGCTTTCACTCCTCACTCAAGATTAAACCCCGAAGTTGTCTTTATCTAGCTATAGAAGAGGCAGCTCACCAAACATTCCATGCCCCGTACTCCTCTCAGCTTCCCTGGTGTTGATATCTGGGCTCTGCAGATCAAATCAACAGACTACGAATGCCGTAGAACGCATGTGTGTTGTCAGAAGTCTTCATGTATTCTCCAGTCCTCTCTCTTCTTCAGATCCCAAGGGCCATATACATTTTAAGATGCAACTATGAAAAAACATACATCAGTTTCATTCATGCTAAGACACCGAATGACAGGGTGGAGCAGAGCCTCCTGGCAACCGCCTTGGATATAGGATGTGAGCAAGTAAAATTCTATGGCAAACACTGAAATTTAGGATTAATTTGTCCTTGCTGTGTGGCTCTGCATATCCTGTTTAATTCACCTTTGCCTAGCAGGCAAACCAGCAGAGACTCATCTGTTCTTGGCCATGCCTTCTCCCTAGATCCCAGGTCACAGCCCAGCCTCTCACCTGTGTGACTGTGGTGACTCTTCAACAGCTAAATCCTTAGCTTGCCTCACTCTGAATCTTCCTGTCAGTTTCAAACTACATCCTCCTACTTCAGCATTGCTCTCTTCCTGATTAAACTGGTTCTCTGTTGCCCACCCAACAACACGTAAGCACTGACATCAGATTCACAGAACCCTCCTTGACGGAAACTTATTCTTGTCTTTCCAACTGTGAGCCAACTCTTGCCCTCAGACCCAGCTAAGCCCAGTAACCCTGGGTGGTCACACCTTCTCCTCTAGACATACCCAAGTCTCCTTCCAGAAGGCCCCACTTCCCCACCCCCAACCCCAACCCCCACGTCCCAACTGTGGCTCCAACCCACAAAGACTCCAGGACAGAGTCACCCATGACACGCTCTCCCTGTGGCTCTACGTAGAAGATGCAGCACACAGCTGACCCCTCATGCCTAGTACTTTCTGTAGTAGTTAGCTTCGCCTTCAGAAGATTTCTTATGCTTCACCAAGTCTAGGAACTCCTTAACAGCACAATTCTCATTTAATTCAGAAACTGGCCCAGCACCCACACGAGGCACTCAAGAAGGTTCCGCTGAATACATATCCCGTGAGACATCATCTCAGAGGCCTGGTAGGCCTGATGGTAAGTACTTTATTGTGTGGCCTACTGAGTGCTTGAAACTTGCTTTGGGAGTATGCTCTTAAAAGCATTTCCAAGGTGTCTGTTCAACACTAGCTCTGGGGCTTCTGATTCTCCAGCGCTAGAGTAGATGATGGGGTTGCACATTTTAACAAGAACACAGTGAGATTCTGATCCAAGAGATCTGCAAACCACATTGAGAAACACCGAGGCACATGAATATTGAGTATGTGTTTGTGAGTGCTCTTAGTACATGGACGAAATGCACCAGTTTGCGTCGCTGCTGCGCAATGCTTTCCAGGGATGGCGATACGTTTTATCTCACTTGTCAACACCAATACATCCATAGGGGCTATCTGGAGGACCATTTTAAGTAGGTCTCCGGGGCCACATCTGGACTACACAGGAAAATGTCCTGTGATTGATTGATGATGTCTGCCACAGGACCAAGGGGAGAGTGGTGGCCTGTGTACCAGGTGCCTGCCGGGATAGCTAGTCCCCTAGTCTGCAGACAGAGTACTTGGAAATGAAGATCAAAGGATTATTTGAGACTTAATCCAGGCTTCAACCAGAATGGCTTCACTGTAGACTTCCTCAGGTGACTTTGTAGCAAGAGAAAATAAAATCAAGATGTGCGGTAAAAGGCATGACTGCAAGGGGAGGCCGTGTTGCTTGATCGAGCTCTGCCTCTTTGCGTCCACAGCCTCTGTTTCTTCCTTCAGAGGTACCTTGACTTTTCTTTCCCTGAATTTGCTCCTTTGAGTTCCCATTTGGTCTTATTCTAGTGGTGTGCACTATCACACACCCTCAATCCCAGAGGTGGGTCCAAGTGCACTTACATCAAGGGGTGTGTCCTGTGTGGGAGCTCCTGGATGCTCTTCTTGAGTATAAAGTCAGCTCCCCTATCATTTTGTTACTATCAGAGAAGAAACTGAAGCTGATAATGGAAACCTCTAAGCAGGATAGGGATCACATCAACACTGCCTAAGCAGGCTAGTGAAGTAGAAAGAAGCTGGGAGTGGGGACAGCCCTGGAGCCATGGATCAGGTCTGACCTGACAGATATCCTACCACTAGATTCTTCAATACGTGAAATGATGCATTGTCTTCATTTTCTAATGGGTTGCTTTAGTCATCTGTTTTCAAACAGATGCTTTCAATTACAGGAGGGGAAAATGGGACTTAGTGGTACTTGATCTTGGTAGAGTCCAGATAAAGCAGTGGCTCTACCTAGCCAGCCTGAGTCAGTGTGTATCTTAGTGGGTCACTGTCCTCCATATGTTGCTGTTGCAGTTTTCCTCTAGTAAAACCTTCTGGGAGGAAAGGAAACAGGAAGTGACCGGCCCGCAAGGTGGTCAACTCTAGGCTGCTACCATAGACCCCAGCCTTTAGCAAGAGGGCATCACCAGGGCACCAGGCAGTGACACCTCGGCGTTAACTAGCTAACTGCTAAAGGTCTCTGGAGATGCCACTTGCTGAATGTCTTTTGAACATAGAAGCATGTCATTACACAAATAAAAATGTAAAACTGATTAGCCAGGAAATTGTGCGTAACAAGAGTTTTTGGTGCACACGCCAGCATCCATATCAACGACTGCTTCTTTGTGGCTGAGTTGCTGTTTTGTGCGTATCACATTCTATTGTTTTCATAATTAAAATATTTTTTGAGCCATAACTTTCCCATCTGAAAAGGGAGACATCAACACTAGGAACCCTTATCCTTGTCAGTGTGGACTTTGTCAGGAAAAGTCTGAATGAGTAACCACTCCACAGCATAGGGACACCAACCTTTGCATGGCTGGTTTCTCTCCATTGGTCATTCTTTAATCTCTTGTAGATTAAAGATGAAATTGATGCATTTGAGACTGTTAGCAAGCTGGAAAACTAATTACTTAAATAAGGACACTCAGATCACTTTGTGTTACGGCAATTTTAGGTGGGGAGGGGGGGATGATGTTTCAATACATCACTTGTGTTCAGCCAGGTAAAAAGCAAACCCTTGGAGGAGCAGGCTCTCCCTCATACTCAGCTGGTCCCTTGGGTAGCAACACTTGCCATTTTATATCCTCTACTCTCTGTCTCTACATCTGTCTGTCTGTCTCTGTCTCTATGTGTGCGCACACACACTCTCACCAAGCACAGACAGACAGACAGACAGACAGACAGACAGACAGACAGACAGACAGACAGACAGGGCAGAGTGAAAGAGTAGAGTCTGTCCAAGAAGGAAGACTTTCACATTGTGTCCTCAAAACGATAATGTTAATTTCCTCAGTTTGGAAAAATATTGTTGAAATTTGGAAACGAAACAATCTCCAAATGCAGAGAACTTTGCAGTCTCTCTCTAAAAATGAGCACCGGGTCTGCAGGCCACCCCCCACCCCACTCCTTTCTTTTCCCCACCAAAATTATGCCGTCTGGTTTCCTACCTTATGAAATACCATCGATCCACTTGGAAGAGAGTGGGTTGTAAATTAATGCATGCGTCGTTGTCTCCCATCAGATGGTAGAGGCTGGAAAGCCACAGCTTTTAGGATGTTAAATATTTATAGTCATTGTTTCAACCAAAAGAAGGGCTTGCACAGACAACCGGATGCATGCTGTAGTGGGGAAGCTTGCCTTGGGTACTCTGTCTTCCCAGAGACTTTCAAATGACAGTGTCCATGCAGACCTATACCTCACACAGAGAAGCTTAAAAAGTTCCCCAGAAGATAAATGCAGAAGACCACCAGTCTCCCTGGGAAGTATTCCCCACACCCTGGAAATGAAAGGTTCAATTATATTACTCAATTTTCCACTTGATTTCTGGCAGACTTGGGCACCTTCTCACCCCTCCCCCCAGCTGTGGAGAAAGGCTTTGCTCCTTGTCTTTGCTTCTGACAGTCTTCACTATGGATCAGCATTGCAAACTGTAGTTGTCTTCTCTTGGCTATCATTACTGCTGGAATTTTGGATGCCTGAGGTGAAATATCTGAAATTTGTTGTTAACTAAAAACCTTTCAGTAATTACAGATTTGCAAAAAGTTGGAGATATTTTTTTGAACGTAGAATACTATTTTAGAGGATAAAGTTGAATTCTCTTTTGGATAAAATAACCATGAGGAAGTGTATTTTCCTCTCAATCACTGAAAGGAATGCAAGATAACATTCAGTTTTCATAGCCAAAAATGGTAGGAAGCAAATCATACTGACAATGTAACTTGTAATTAAAAGTTGTCGGGTGAGATTTGAATCCCTGTGAAGAACCTTGATATCAAGCATGTCTCTGAGAGATCAGCTGGGTCCCAGGAGGAGTATATATGCACTGCCTGGCTCCATCAAGACAGTTTCTGAGTATTAAAACTTTTGAGCTAGAGATCAAGTAATTGCTCACATCCCCACCTTAATCTTTAAAAAGTTTCAATTGGCTTACAAAGTGAAGACAAAGGAAAAATAAGGTGAGCCGAATATGAGAGTGGAGAGAAAAAGATTAACTCACCAAATGCCTGCCATTAGAGATTCCAGGTTAGCCCATGATGGGAGGGCCATGGATTTGGGCTTTGAACTTCCTAGACAATACCATGAAAAGAGAACATAGAAGGTTTGCTATCTAGGACCTGTACATCTAAAACAAAAATGAATTGTCTTCTCAGGGAAAGAATTAGGCAATTCCTGATGCTTTGGCCAATAATGCATTTCTTCTGAGGGTCCTTTGTAAGTACAAAACTCCATCTTCTCAGGCATCCTTGATCACAGTGATGAGCTTCACAGTCTGCCTCCTGTGAGCAGAAGAGGCCACAAGAGTCCCTGGGCTTCCTAAGAAGTTTTCAAAGTCTAAGGTTAGGACAGTGAAATCTGACCTATTCCTTCAGAGTGTCACACACTTAACTGTTCTGCAAAGTGCAAATGCTAGGCCAACAGAACTTGATTGAGCTTTGCAATCATGAAAATTAGAAATGTCTGAAGAATGGACACGTGCTGCCTTTCAGAGTTTGCCTTCCAAGAAGAGTCCCCTGGATTTGCAGTAACCCCATCACCCCACAGTTGGTGAACAGATTACATTTTCTAGACTCTGATGATAGTTGTTTTGTCTTCAGCCATATGGCCAAGATCCTTTATGATTTCGACCATGACCAGGCTTTTCTGAGTGTGAAGGTGATGGTTTAAATGCTTCCAACACTTGTCTGCCAGAACCCTTCCTGCACTTGAGACATCCAACCATCTGAAGATGTTATCTATCATCCCCCAAGTCCCTTTCTATAGTTGGAGTGTAAAAAAAAATATATAGTGTCCACCCAGCCCCTAGACCACAGCTGATTGATCTACATGATCAAAACTGGCCCAATCAGAATTCTTATTGGAATAGAGCTGGAGAAAGAGTTTCTCTCTTTCCTAGGTCCTAATACTGTCATATGTGGGCCTGGGGACTCCATGGCTGAGTCTGCAGCCATGTGGTAGCAGCCAGGCTGCACAGACAGAATGGAGGTCTGCACAAAGGCAGGCACAGGAGGGAGGAGCAGGCTGACCAGCATCACATTGTGGCCCCTAGTCCAAAGCTGTGCTCTAGATTTGCTAATTCTGTATTGCCAATCCATCCTCACTTTCTGTCACTCACAAGCAGGAGTCTCTTGGGTAGAGCACCTGAAATACCCCAGGTTTGCAAATTCAAGAAAATCTACAGCCCTGGTAATTACTCCTGTGTTTCCCAGAAGGAGCCTCTTTGATTGGCAGTTCATGTGACTGCAGATTCTCAAAAGTGTACAAATAGCAGGATGGAGAGAGGGAGAAATTCCAGGATTATGAACATCAGCTAGGGCCTTGCATGAGTTCCACCACTGCCAGCCACAAGCTGACACGGAGCCAGTTTTACTGTGCCACGCAATGCAAATCACAGGGCTCCCTGACCTTGGCATTTACAGTACACGTTTAATCAGGGCCATTTGGCAGTTTGTGTGATTTAGAGGCAATTATGTCAGACCGAAGAGTCAAAGTAGTGTTTTTAGAGTCACTGTATGGTGAGAAGTCCCCCCCCCCCCGCAAGAACCAGATGTCTCCAATGTTCAGCTTTACAATCAAAATGGAAGACCAGACTTTGGTGTTACACAGTGTAGACTGGTTTCGAATATGGGAATTCACACCTTAAGAACTTCTTCTGGAATCCTGGAAAGCATAAGCTTAGCTTGTATAAATAGGAGCTGTTAGCTGGAAGGTAGATCTTTGTCATAGCCCAACCATACATCATTGATTCGAAGATGCTATCCTCTGGTGTTTTTAACACCCTGGTAACAGATAGTGACTGGCGTGATGGGATCTTGCTGCTGGAAGCCCCTGTCTTTCTCAGTGGTAGATAAAATGGTAGAATTACTCGCACACAAGAAGGCTTTTAACTTGACATAACATTGCACTAAAGCAGGAGGCATGTTTTAGTTGCCCTATTTTCAGGTATGTCTCTCTCTCTCTCTCTCTCTCTCTCTCTCTCTCTCTCTCTCTCTCTCACACACACACACACACACACACACACACACACACACACACATACACACACACACTACCACCACCACCACCACCACTACCACCACCACCACCACCACCAACAACAACTGATGGAGAAATATTTTTGAATTTCCAGTGCAGGCTTCAGGACTCCAGATGCTACTGGAAGAACCAGATTTTGTACTGGGTATTCTAGAACATACTCCAGAAATCTACTGATTGAATTAGACTCAGCAGAAGCCTAAATAATTAGCAGCCCAGCTACTGCCAGACAGTTGTTCTCACCATTTCCAGGAATCAAAACCAAACCAAACAAAAATCCATCCTGGATTAGTGCACAGAAGGAATAATGGGAAACAGGAAGGGATCAGTCTATGTACCACCAGGGCAGAACCTCCCTGTCCTCAGTCAGAGCCTCTCGGGACAGCAGTAGATGGATGGGCCTTCAGCCAATATTCAACTCTGCTACTTGGTCAAACCTTTTCCCATTGACTCTGAGAAACCTACAAATAGATGGGCCTCTACTCCTCTACTTTCTCTCTCTCTCTCTCTCTCTCTCTCTCTCTCTCTCTCTCTCTCTCTAAGTTATGAAGTAGATAGAACACAAAACTTACCTTATTAGCTATTTTCAGTGTTTACATTTCCATTTTAGGGCAACCAATATCCAGGACTCTCTCATTGTATGAAGTTGTGTCTTTCATCTTGAAACAAATAAAAGGTTGGTCAGCCACTGCCCAATCACCCAGCCCGGGAGATAGTTGCCCCTGACCTTGAGCATGCGGGGCTGCTCTCTTAACCCTTTAGGAGCCAGACACAACCTCCCTGTCTCCTCTCCTCCCCAGCCCATTCCCTTCTCATGGTGCTCTCCTTGTCTACACTGAGCTGTCTGTCAAAACTAGAACAAAAATCCTTCTTTTTCCCATTTCACCGTCAGCCTCTTTAACAATACATCTTCTTAATCAGAGGCAAGCTATTTGGGCTCTAAATGTCAGTGGTTCTTCTTTAGGGCTGTTTCTGTACCAGATATACATTTGTTCCCTAACACAAGACTACAAATAATACCACTTAGAATTCTTTTTAACCTCCTAAATACGACTATGATCACTAACGGATGTGCTCTGACCATTAGGCTCCCTGGAGCTGGAGCAACAAGGTTCAAGTGCTGCCTCTGCTATTCACCACCTGGTTGACTTCCTTCCTGCTTTAAACTGGGTTCTGTCAAAATCTTAGGATTTCTATAGCACCAAGGAAACAGAAGGTCCCTCATTTCGGTGCCGTTGTCATGACCTTTCTATTACAGGGTACCACGACGACGAGAGCTAGTCTCTACTAGCCCCAGAAGTCGGGAGGTGTATCACCGCTGGTGTCTTCTCCTTCAAGGCTCCCAAACACTGGAGACTAACCATCAATCTGGATGTCCCCAGGGGCACTCTCTGAGAGTGCCGCCTAGCCTGGGATGGACAAGGTAGTCAGAAAAGTCTGTAAATTCAGAGTAAGTTCATCTGTCCCTGCCAGCTCCCACACTTTCTACCCAAACACCAGGAACCACTCTCTTCCAGGCAAACACTGTGTGTGAATCCCTGCTGACCCTGTGTACGGCATTATACAGAACTAACACCTTCGCCCATGATTAAGGGTATCAGCCATTGTAGACAATAGTGCCCTTTCATGCTTTCGTGTCTCCTTCAACAGGAAAATAGTGAGTCTTTTGGATTGCCATGGCATGATTCTGTCCTGCTTAGGGGTTCCTGTGCTTCTCTTTGCCTCTAGATGATGGGCTCCTTGGAGGTCTCAGCTGTGCCAAATTAACCTAAGCTTTACCTCTGGAGTGTCCACAAAGACTCCTCCTTCTGACTGTTTGCAGGAGACAGCATCCTTAGAGCCACCCCATACTCTGATTTTCTTTTCTCTGTACCCCTTATTCTTGAGTCAAAGGAAAGAAAATGCTCTCCAATGAGTTCAGCCAGTGGTTTAGTCCCAGACTGGGCTCTAAGGTCCCTCAAACTCGCCTGCTATCAGTCCCCCACCCCTCCCTCACCTCAACTTAATGAGCAAATAAGGAAAGAAAATTAAAGCTAAAAAAATTAAACAGCTTTAGTGAAGATCAATAGAATTCTATAAAGCTCTGGGCTGTAGTATTGAATGAGCACAGAGTAATCCCCTGCACGCTGCATGTTAAGTTAACTTGTGAGAGAAATATGCTCCTTCTCAGCTGCGCACCTTGCCCTCTATTGTGAACCAGGAAGCAGGGGACACAAATTAAAATAATGTTGATTTAGTTTTTCAAGGGAATGCCTAGGAGCATTTTCTGCATGGCCAACCAAAAACTTCAGCCCTGGCTGCAGAACGCCTTCCTCTGAACAATACAAAGAGAATTTTTGATCCCCAGAGCTCTGCTCACAAGTGGATTTTTATTTGGATTTGGGGTTTTGTTTCTTTCATGCTTCTCTTTTAGGTTTCAAAATCTTAAATGCCAACTTGAAAATTCCCTTTCCAGCACAACGTCTCCACTCTCCTCCAGTGGGATCCTAAGGAATCAAGATCATTAGTCTTAGTGGTACTGGATCCAGATATGGCACAGGTGGGAGACAGGAGGAAAGCGTTGTACATGAGCAGGTTCCACGAGGCCACTGTCTTTTTGGCTTGTTTTTCAGGAGTGACTAGAACACAGAAAAATCACGTCATCAGTTTTGCTCCTGACAATTCAGCCACCTGCTCAAATGCTGCAGATGCCACACTTAAATTCCAACTGTGGTGAGCATCTATCAGAAGCCAATCAAGGCCAAAAGATGAGTCCTTGTTAAGCAGAACAGCCAAGGTCACAGGGAAAGCAACCAAGGGCTTGCAGTAGAACTGGTAGATGAGGGCATAGCTGTGAGCAAACCTTCACTCCACCTCCACCTATGCAAAATCCTGACCTAGTCAATTAACCTCTTCTACCTCCCTTTCCCATCTTTAAGACAGGAATTATAATACCTCCCTTATATAATGGCTTTGAATGAAGAGTGGTTAAGAATATCTTGCTAAATAAATGTTCAACAAATACTGGTTTGCTTCTAAAGGAACAACCCTATGAATCCTGGAAGCGGACAGTGGCTGGAGTATCATGCACCAAGATGAGCACAAGGCTGACTCTGCAGTGCTTGGCGTTTAACACAAAAGTAAGTGAGGATGAATATGAATGATCACAATAGCATGGCCAATCATTTGTTCCCAACCTTATAGTAGCAGTGCATGTCTTTAATCCCAGCACTCAGGAGGCAGAGGCAGGTGGATCTCTGAGTTTGATGCCAGCCTGGTCTATAGCCTGAGTTCCAGGACAGCCAGGGCTTCTCAAAGAAAAAAAAAAAAAAGGAAAGAAAAGAACAAACAAAACAAAACATAACAAAATAATTCTCATTAGATGTGGAATGTTTATGAATATAGATAATCCATGAAGGAAATGAAAATCAAGCAGAACCATGCCAGCTGGAGGTAGCTAGCATGGCTGTTTTGGTATGTAACTATCTGGAAATTTGTTGACATATCCATGAAAATATTTTTTAATGTTGTAACATGAGGAAATCTTCAGACACCTTTTAATGACCTTTTTTTGCTTATTTAACAATGGATCATGACAATCTTTCTATGCCATTTAACGTCATTCCATTATGTGAGTTAAAATCTCAAAACTATCATGTTGATTGAATTTATCCCACCTTACTTGAAAGGATACCTTCAGGCTCTTTTCAATGTGCCCCTTTTGGAATGATACGACAGGCACCTATCTATAGATCAATACCCTACATAATGTTCTTCCTAGGTAGCATCACTTCCTGGTACTACATCCCTGGGTAGAGCATTGCCATGTCAAAGTCTACTACAGTGGGAGAGGAAATCAAGGACAGCATATAAACAAATTTCATTCAGCCTTCCCACTCATTAGATTCCTCATTCGGAGAAAATGGGGCCACAGTCCCAGCAACAGTTGTGATGAAGAACTAGGGGTGACCTTGGAAGTGGCCTAAAGCTGGCCACCCTACTGGAGAACTGGGTGTGGAGCAGAACAGAGTCAGATTTCAAGTAGGTGCCTTCACCTCTAGCTGTTTGACCCCAGGCAAATATTTTAATGACAGCAGCAAGGCTCTGAGAACTCCTTGAAATGATTTTTTTCCATGTATGAGGCCGGGTGGTTGTTGTGTGGTTCTAATGAAAGGTCATCTGTGAAAATGCTCTGCAGAGAGCAAATGAAACCAGGAAAGAGCTTTCCTGGGAGCAGCTCAGGGTAATTGGGCAGCTTCTCTTAAACCTCCAGAGACCACTCTCTCAGTGTGTGGCTTTAAGCTTTTGTTTGAAATAATGTGAATTCCCAGAACATCAGACACACCCGTAGTCAAAAGTAAGTAGGGCCCACACCCAAGTCAAGGGTGTTAGGAATCCTGGCCCCTTTCTGTTCACAATTGTACACTGGGTCTGCCTTCTCTCTCTTTCCCTTCCTGTGCATTCTACTATTCTTGAAAAAAAGGAAGTTATAAGCCCCACACTCCCTCCCTGAAGCAATCGTGAGGGACCGTCTCCCATCCCACTCAATGGCATCTGATGGAGAGAAAGAAAGGAAATAGGCAAAGATGTGCTTGCTACTTTAATTAGTTCCTTGAGGTCATTGGTGTTTCCTGATACCAAATACTTTTGATCCTCTGAGATCTTAAGAGAACTGTCCAAGGCAGATGTCCTTTTTGAACCCTGGCACCCTATCAGGTATTATTTATTTCATTTCATACTACCTGGGTTCTTCCAGGGCATATTCTTATTGACGATGGGCCCAGGTGAGTGGTGGTTCAGAAGAAACCAAGAAGAGCTAGTGAGAAGTACACATTCTCTCCTCTGTTCTGCTACGATGATAAGGCTTAGGGGACTATGGTGCATTTCTTTTGGGCAAAGGAAAAAAAATCTTCTAAGGCCATAGATGGGGACATGTAGCTAGACAGGGCCATGCGTGCTGCAGATAGGGACAATGCTAAGATGCAAAAGGTTGGGAAGGAGCAACTTCCCAAGAAATACTTAACTCATGTCTCTGCTGTTAGAGAAGTGCAGAACTGAACTTCAGCTCTCCCCTTTACTGCATGTGACACCCTGGGCAAAAAGGGTAAATTTTAAAGCACCGTAAGATGGGAATATAGCAATTTACCTCTAAAGATGTTTATGAGGGTGAAGTAGGCTCTCATTGATAAAATAGAAGATGTTGCAGTGGCAGCCTTCCTGTTTGCCCACTTTGCACACACCCCGCTCCTGGGAGGGTAACTCAGGTTGAGCCAAGAGCATCACCAGCCTCTTTTGGAATTTAGGAAAAGACAGGTTGAGCTCATCCTAACACTGAAGCTTCTCCTTCCCCAGCCCAATCCTAAAACAAACTTAGGAACCCTGTTTCCTGCCTCCTAGGTGTGACTTCTTGTGTTTTCATGCATCAGAAGTAGAGAGAGAGCTCAGCAGCAGCCCTTTTATATAAGCATCAATCCCATTGATGAGGTCCAATCACCTTCTAAAAGCCCTGTATCGCAATACTATCCCATTGTGAATTAGAATTTAGCAAGTGAACTTGAGAAAGATCTAAATATTCCATCTATCACATGAGTCAGAATAGTCTATTTAGCTGACATTGCCAAGATCTGCATGTGGCTCTCTGTCAGACATCTTTAGCTTGGCCTCATAGGCACAGAGGTGCATCTTCCACATCACTCTGGGAAAGCCCTCCTCTTGGACAGGAGCCCAACTGGACTGTACTCTTGGCACTCCCAAGGGGCTCAGTAGCATACCATCCTCATTTCCCAACTTGAGGTCTGCACTGGCTCTACTCCAGCCTGCCCCTTCATTCTGTCCCTTCTACCTGTCTTTCTTCTTAGCAGTTTTCAGTCTTGATGCCTCCATGTAGCAACATTTCCTTTGCTGAGAATTTCTTTACCACAGGCACCACTAAGTATGTCAGCGAGGCTGTCCAACCATTGGCTAGAGAATGGGGTTCAGGGTTTATGCCTAGTCCATCCTTCTTTAGCAACCTCAGACTTGGACTTTCTCCACTATGGAAGTACTTCCACATGAAAGTGTGTTCTAGTATGGAGGTATGGAAGCATAATTCTTATGTAAGTTCTTCTCAGCAAAACTTATATTAGTTGACTCAGGCTCTTACCATGATGGGCTGAACATATAAAGCATTTGATTCTCAATATTCCTCCCATTTGCAAGCAAGTAAATGAAAGTATAGTGGCTGAGTGATCTGACCAAGCTCTTCCAGTTGCTAAGTGGTAGAGTGGAGATTCAAGGAACTCATGCTGTCTTGGTGGAGTTTCTAGAGCCCCACTTATAAGACCCTAGCACCTCTCTGACTTTCTCAGATACAAGCTGGAAGTAAAAACTGACAGAAGTTTCAGGGAAGAGTCATAATGTTAGCCATCTCTTATTAGGTGCTGGCCCCAGTTTTTAGAAGGTAGATGTATTTATCACTCATTGCCCCATATTTTAGCCAACCAAAATTCCACAGGTAATAGTCAAGGTTCTCTTTAATACAGCATCATATATAGATATCTCTTAGAACTCTGCCAGACATTTATCAACAGTACATGGAAGCCTCAAGGATAGGAAGCTCATGGCTTAGAAGCAAGCAAAGTGGCCAGAAAATCAACCCTCATGATACAGCGGTATTTGGTTTATGTAGTAAATTCTACAAATATTTATTGGACACCTACTATGGACTTCTAGAGACTGCAAGGTCAAGATCCTCGACATATAGGAAGTTTCTGAAATTGGATGGAAAAGCATTGCCTAGAAAGAAGGGATTCCAGTTGTCCTTTGCATCACGACAGTCTTTCCTGAACTTAGTTACTTAAGAGACAGTTACTTTATTTGTATATGAACCTACCACACTGGTGGGACTCGTAAGGGATGCTCCACTCTGGTCTATGTACATTGTTTTCTTGGGCACTTATACTCATCAGGGAACTCCACTGGGAAAGTGTAGTTAAGTGCAGCTAAGAGCTGGTACACCTCAGAGAACTCCACATATCTTTTCTTTCTTCAGCCAATTGCAATTGACCTGCAAGGAAAGATTCCAAGAGAACAAGCCCCATTATGCCATCATTTTTTATCAAGTATAATTTCTTATCACGTTCCTGTAGGCATTATACTTGCTGGTGTCTCAAGACTAACTCCAGAATCTATGTGGAAAGGAGCCACAATGAGAACAACAGGTCATATCAAGGAATGGGATTCCAACAGAACAGCACCACACTGGATCAGTTCTATTCCTGCCATCCACTAGCCTCCCCACCCCTAGAAGCTTCAACAAAGCGGAAGGCCATGGAAGAGGGGTCTCCCAAGTTCAAAGGGAAAGGACCTCCTCTAATAAGAACACAATTTTCCTTCCTTATGATCATATTTGAAGAATCTATTCAAGAAGCAATAGGCATGTATCCCACTCCAAAGGCCCCTCTGCACTCTTGCCATTAGTTTTGTTCTTTGGAGGCCACCAATTCTTATCTGACTAGAACCAACACATGGCTACTTAACCTGCATCCGAGACCTGCTGTATATGATTTGGTGTGAACTGGACCCGTGTGACAGAGTGAATACAAACCATTGCTGTCCAAGAGATCCTCGGACAGTCTAGCGGAGCTAGTCAACAGGCCAATATGAAGTCTCTGTGCACAGAAGAGCAGTCCCCATGGGTTCCTAAGAACATTTTGGTTCTTATGCAGAGAATCCTTTGGAGACCACGAAGAGAGGAGCTGACTAAGATCTGGAGTGTAGATGACATGAATCAGAGGGTTTCTGGCTGCTTGGAGCTAGAGGCAAGGTTCAGCCCTGCAAGCAGGACACCCTCCAAATCATGTGTTCCTAATGCCCATTTCATCCTTTAACACTTGTTAGCCAGTTATTTCTTTCCACAAAGGGGCCCAGTGAACTCAACAGCAAGGAAAAAGCTCCCCCCTCCCATCACATTATTTTCCTCAAGGTAATGAATACAGAAGGATCTACCTAATTGAAGGGGGCAAAGGGCCAGAGAACACTGAAGGAAGGGACTGTTGACATTTCCAAAAATTCTTATCCCATCACACAGACTTGTACAGCCTAGCCAAGCAGTGAGGTACGAAGTGGTCTCTTCTCACTGGCAACAAACCATTGCATTGTCTTCGTAAGCCAAGGACCTCTCCAGGTATTTTTATAGAGAGAGTGAGTGGGTGGAGCAGGAGCTACCTGACTTGTAGTCAGGGTTCTGGCATCCAGACTGGGAAAAGTGAGGTAAGTCATTCCCATTATAAACAGTTGCTTCATTGGCAACTACAGCTTCGCAGAAGGATAGGCTGTGACATCCTGTCTTTCTGACATGATCAGAATTGTATTTGGAGCCAATTCATCTGGCAGCAGTATCTAGTCTGATTTGGAGATGGGAGATGGAACAATGATCCCCTCAAATTATAATAGCATCAGGATGACCCTGGGCTGGGCACTTGGTGTAGATACTTCCATTCTATCCTCACATACCTGTGAGATAAGGTAGTGTTTTCTATTCTGTACAGATAAGGAAATTGAAATCCAACAGATCCAGACATTTGCCCAAGGGTTAAACTGCACATAAGCAGTAGAGTCAAGATCAAATTCAGATCCATCTGACTCTAAATCCTGGACTTCTCTCTGTTCCGAGGCTATTGTAATAGCACAGATAAGAGATAATGAAAGCCAGAGCCAGGGCACCAAGGCAAACACTGTAAGAAACAGTAGACAGGAGACCTGTGTCAGAGGAAACTGAGGGACTGGACTGTGGGGACCCGAAGGTGGGGTGGGCTGAGTGAAAGTGGAGCTGAGTTCTTCCTGTCAGGCCTGAGGCAAGTTTGCAACTGAATTCACTGAAACCTAAAGAGGAACAAGGACAGAAGAAAGGACAAACAGGCTGGAGGGGGCTCTGCTAGCTATAGATTACGTGCTTCGTTGTCCACCAAAGAACTTCTGAATCTGCTGGATTTGCCAGGTCAGGAATAGTGTGACTATACACCCTTCTAGGCCCATGTCTTTTGCTGTATTTGCACATTCTTCCATTCAAGAAATGGGTGCCTAGGGGGCAGAAACAAGGAGCCAGGAATCCTTGCAACCTGAGAAATTATTGATCATTCTTTCATAATAAAATTGTACCCTGCAACAACTCACTAAGTCCTTAAGGCTAGGCAGTTCATTCACCTCAGTGCAATGCCTTCACCTGGCCAACATCCCACACGCCCTTTGAGACAATGGTATTCACAGTGTCACTCAAGAAACTTTGACCACCTAGGCTCAGACTCTAGGACCTATGTGGGTCATTGAGCAAGTCCCTTTAATCTTGGAACCTGCTTTTCATCTGAAGGTCAGAGATGATAAAGAGACTTCTTTAACAAGGTCTTCAGTGAATTACATATGAAGGACCTGGATCAGTGCATTCAAATACACTAGATAGTAACATTAGTATCAGTGTTGAGAACCTGTGATTCTTATCAGGAAACATTATCTTCCCTTGACCTCCAGGCCCCAGGCTTGGTAGATAAGATTATCTCTGTTATTGGACATAGAATTTTGCAGGCCAGAAGCTTAATCTCATTGATTTGAACATTTATACACAAAATTCTCTTTGCTTGTCTCCCATTCTTTTAGCATCTCTTGCACTTACATGATTTGGCTAGATACATAGCCTAAGTCTGTACAGGTGCCACAAGCTCTATGGAGATGCCTTCATTTTAGCACAGTGTCTCCTTCCTCCCAGGAGACCCTCACTTTGTTTCCTTCAGCTTTGCTGAGAAATACTAAGCTGGCTTCTGTTTCCCGTTCTCCAGCCAGCTCTGTGTCAGCCATAGATAGTCCAAGAATGCTGTAACATTCATTGAGAAGGTAAAAGAGAAAGCAATTTGGAAGCTCTGACTGTGAGGGGAGGTCCTGGAATCAAACTCTTCTGCTTCTTCTCTGGTCCTTCCTTTCCTGGAGTTCCAATGCAGACTTCATCTTCTTCGCTACATCAATGCATTTCCCTAGTTTCTGGGTCCCAAGAGAGAAAGGCTTCCTTCTGGGTCCCTTTTCGCTGCCGGTTTTAGCAGCTGCCTGTCTGCCTGCCTCTTGGAGAGAGGAGCTTCCAGTTTCTCTCTCTGAATGCTGCCCGTCAGTCTTGCCCTAGTAATGTCCAGTTGACAGCTGATTTGACTGCATACTTTTTGAAAACACATAGTTCTATTGTTAGGAAAGTCTGATCCACTGGTCTCCTGCCTTCTGTCTTCTCTTTCAGTTGATCATTCTTACACTCTTCTTTATGTTCTAGATGTTTCCTTCCTCTTCCTCTAACTTGAGGGAATTTTCTTACAGGCTTACTTTTGCCCAGCCTTTGTCCCCTTTTCCTTATGATTCTGTGGGTCTCCTCACCCCATGCAAGCATGTTGCAGATGGGTGAAGTCTGGCTTGACTCAACTGGCTGTAGCCTTTGGGCCTTAAAGTGCCTATCTCTTGCCTCTGTAGCCTCTGCCCTCACTCTTCCATCAAAATTGCTTTTCTTTAGAGTTCTCAGAAAGGGCCTGACTTCCAGAGTAGATAATTTCCTACTTCACATTTTAGGGTTTCTGGAAGTGAGTGTTCCCATTACACACACACACACACACACACACACACACACACACACACACACACACACCACACACACACACGCACACACACACGCACACGCACCCCTTAGAAATATCTTCTGTCCTCCCTACTTATCTTCTCAGTTCTCAGACTGTCCTGTCTGCTGTCTGTGTTCTTCCAGGGAAGATTCCAGGGCCCACATGTCACAACACACAGATCTTCTCTATGGCAACAACACTGGTGTGGCTCGTCTTTAGTGCTACCACATCAAACCAAGAAGTCCCAAACTCAGTGACCCACACCAACCTTAGCAACTTTATTTCTCCTCACATCTGTTTCTCCAAGGGAGTGTGATTTGTAGTAACGCTAGCTCACAGTGCAGACTCATCAGTGTCTGAAGCCATCTCTCTGATTTCCAGGGCTTTATGATTCATGGAACCCTGAGGGCTTGCTTCCCTTTCTTCCTGTCATCACTGTTAGCAATCTGGGGCTTCCAGATTTATGTCTCAATGATCACAATCACATGCTGACTTTTCTCTCCTCAAAGCATCTCAAATATGCTTCATTTAGACATCACTTCAAACTTGGGTCGCTATTAGATGCTATTGAATGACTACTAGATGACTATTGGCTGCTATTGGATGACTATTGGATGATGATTGGCTGCTATTGGATGACTATTGGATGATGATTGGCTGCTATTGGATGACTATTGGATGATGATTGGCCGCTATTGGATGACTATTGGATGAAGATCGGTTGCTATTGGATGACTATTGGATGCTATTGGATAACTATTGGATGCTATTGAATGACTCTTGTGCCTATGGAATGCTATTAAATGACTTTGAGCACTTTATTCTCTCTTCACTACGATTGTCAACCTTTGAAGGACAGGAACAGAAATCATTCTCAGCTCTTCTCTTGTGGTGTCATGTCAACAGTAGACACAATGAATAGTAAGGAAATATTCACCAGTGATCTCACAGGAGCAGGGGTCTGAGGCATTGCCTCCCTGGTGGTTATTTCTGGAACAATGACAATAGTAGCTTGTCCACTCATGCCAAGCATCTCTCTGGACCCTTGGTAGATACTGTTGGGCTATTTCAAACTTACTCTTACTGTTGTTCAGTCTTAATCTTTATGGTCCCTAGTATCTCTTAGTGGTGTTTTACTCCCAGTCTAAATGCTTTCAAGGACCATTATAGGTCTTTACATAATGTGAGGACTATCTAAATATAAGGCCTAAACAATTCTCACATGGATGGAGAAGTATGTTAAGTCCAGAGATCATGCCCAGGGCAAAGAAGAGACTGATTACCTATTCACATGGTGCCAAGCTCCCAATTCAAACTTTACATAATTCGTAGTTTTTGAATGCTTCTTTTTCTTCAATGGGAGAAAAGTGCATTCACATAGAAGAAAAATCAAAGTTGGACAGTCCTTAGTTTTGCTGTCATTAGCTTAAAAAAAAAAACCCAGTAAGATTAAAGACAAATGTGCCCATGAGTATCAAATTGATTAAGCAGCTATGCTTCTTGCCCTGTGGGAGGTCGTTACCATGAAGAATGTAGCAGTCTTGGTAGCTCCTATTAACACCACCTATTGACTGTATCTGTTTTCTAAATCCCTCCCCATAAAGATAGAACATGCTCCTAATGGCCACCAAGCTCGGGCACAAAGTAAGCTCTCAAATCTCACTCCACTTACTCAGTATTGGTGATCGAGGTCATGACCCCTGCTCTGTACATAAAGCCTGGTACCAGGTTCATACTTGACCTCACAGTGTCAAATCTGAGGAGATCAAACAGGCAACGAAGGTGAAAACAGGGCTGTGACTCACTTCAAAGCAGACCTCCCCCACTCCAACCCCAGAGAGAGTGCTCTGGAGGTATCTTTGGCACTAAAGGATTGAGAAACCAGAAAGCAGTGTAGCAGGGTACTTCCATTTTGAGAGAGGAGGAGCAGGTGGGGGCTTGAGATAAATTATTTGTCCATGAAACTCAGTTTCCTCATCTAAAATACATTGTCCACAAATGTCTGTTATGAAGGAGAAATACTATGGAGTGGGATTTGAGAGCTTACTTTGTGCCAGGCACAAGTGTAACTATTTACAGCCATTAAATCATCGGATATTCTCAACAAACCTTAGACAAGTATCATTATCCTCATTCTACATGGGAAGAGACTGGAACAAAAGGCTAAGTAACTTGTGAAGGTTACCCAGCTCATCATCAACAACTGACCCATGAAGCCAGCAACCAGTGAAGCTAGAGCTCCTGAAGTTTGGAGTCAAAAGAGGAGCCGAGCCATGAGGAGTCAAGGGTCCGTGAAGAACCGTTGGCTAGGCAAGGATCACCTTCTGAAGGACAGAAATCAAATTTTGCTCCTCACGCTCATTTCATACTGTGAGACAGTGTGGATTTTGCGTGAACACGTTCTTTTGGCATATTTGTTTGAGTGTTTTGTGTTTGCCTACGTTTGAATATATACTTCTCTGTGAGCCTGTATGTTTCTGAGTGACGTACGTATGCTTGTGAGTGTATATGTGTGTATCTATGTGACTATATGTGTGACTGTGTGTGTGTGAGAGAGAGAGAGAGAGAGAGAAAGAGAGAGAGAGAGAGAGAGAGAGAGAGAGAGAGAGAGAGAGAGAGAGAGAGAGAGAGAGGACAAAGAAGCTTGGCAGCAGGTACCTACAATCATCTTTGGTTTGTCAACATTCCCTGTGCCTGCCCTTTACTCCCATACACACACTGAGACACTGAAGCCCTAACCTTAGCAAAGTTCCCGAGGCTCCTGATCTCCTGTTCTCACTGCCACCCCATTTATTTTTCTTCTAAGTAGCTACAGTTGGTCTGTTTTGTTTACTGGGACATTGATTAGATCCTGTTGGGAGGAGATCATTCTAGTGCTTTAAAAACTCTACAATCTTGTCTGTGGGTAAGATTCTTCTCATATCTACCACAAGGATTATTTGGCAAACAAGGCCTTTAAGAATTAGACAGCAAAGAGTTTGTAATCAGTACCTTCTGGTAGAAGCTTAAACTTAGCAAGATAGTTCTCTTTGGCCAGCCTGCCAGTGCTCGAGAAGAGCATCCTCTCTTTTGAGATCTAAAGGTGCTGTAGAAGTGATGTGTCAGCTCTTAGGGGTGTCAGTCTAGTGGGAGGACAAACATGGGAGGGGCACAGGTGGGTCAGAGGTAAAGTACGTGTCGGAAAGACTGAAGGAGGTGGGGTGGTACCAGGACTGTGGTCCCTTAAAGCAGTCCTCAAACCTCTGAAACAGCTGTGTGACTGTTTGCTTCTCCAGCAGCTCTGCTCTAAACAGTTCACAGCGACTCAGTTACCTATGGCTTCTAGAAGTCACCACCCAAGCTTTCTTAGAGGTAACTATTCTGCTCTGTATCCTCAATACCAAGGAAAGCCTGAGGTCAACTGCTTCATGGACATTTGCTCCCATCCACTCAATGGTGTGTGTGTGTGTGTGTGTGTGTGTGTGTGTGTGTGTGTGTGTGTG
>JADRCD010208848.1:0-70070 GCA_019843815.1 Montemys delectorum
GGTTATTCATTTTGACTCAAAAAACATGCATTGAAATTGAAATATGACTAAAGCTTTGTGAGGAAGCCTGAGTAAATGAAAAAGAATCCCTGCTTTCACAATGCAGTTCTTTCTGTCAGGGGATATAGCCTTGATTGTTGTGAACTAGATATGACGCAGAAAGGAGAAAACACACTGGGGAAGATCAGACTGATGTAAGAAATAAAACAAGGATAGAAAAAAATGTATCAATAAGTGCATTTGTATTTCACAAATGAATACAGGATGGAAGAAGGCTTTGATGCATTGTTTACCTCATATTCTCTTCACTTGCATTCAGTGTAGTTTAGATACAATAAT
The DNA here is from genome assembly GCA_019843815.1 of Montemys delectorum. NCBI lineage: Eukaryota > Metazoa > Chordata > Mammalia > Rodentia > Muridae > Montemys > Montemys delectorum. The sequence continues at coordinate 340 of JADRCD010208848.1, forward strand.
TATTTTGGCTGGACAGCTTTATATTAAGTCACAGACATTTAAATCATGCTATAACATTACTGTTAATAACAGTATCTTATAACGTTACTGTTAATAACAGTATCTTGTGTCTGTGTGCATGCATGTGGAATGTACATGTCCATATGTGGGCACTCATGTGGAGACAAGATGTTCGTGTTTGGGTTCTCCTTCAATTGCTGCCATCTTTCTTTTGGGGGGCACTCTCTCACTGAACCTAGAGTTCATAGATCCTACTCCTCTGAGTGGCCACTGAACTCTGGATGTCTCTCAGTGACTGAACTAGGATTACAGGTACAATGTTGGCCTGTCTCTTTTCCATGGATCCTGGAGATAACTTAGAACCTTATTTTTGTGCTGCAAGTACTGTACCCAGTGACTCACCATCTCAGGCCACATCATCTCTACCTCTCTCTCTCTCTATCCCTCTCCCACTCCCTCTATCCCTCTTCCTCTCCCTCTGTCCCTCTCCCTGTATCACTCTACCTCCCACTCCCCCTCCACCTTCCTCCCCCGCCACTTGTCTCACAATGAAGCACCAATTGCCCTGAAAGTTAGAACTTAGACCAAACTGACCATTACACCACAAAGATTTAGTTGCCTTTGCCTCCAAAGTCCTGGGATTATACTAATGTATTTTGTTTAAAATCTGCTTTACACACACACACACACACACACACACACACACACACACACACATACACACACACATACAAACACACACACACTCAAACACACATACAAACACACACACACACAGAGTCTTTTAGAGCTAAATAGAGTCATCGAAATTTTTAGTAGTATTGACATAATTGGCAATAGAAAGCAGATTCAGACCTACACTAAGAATAAGTTAATTGTATGTCTGTGCTCTCTCCTTGCTTATAAAAATGGCCAATACTAAGTATGTTTTTTTCTACAAATAAACCAATAAATTTAATAAGGACCTGTTAAGAGTGTTTTTTTTTTTTTTATGTCAGAAGACCAATTATGTACCCCAGGTTAAGCTCATGAATCTATTATATTATAGTAAATTAGATATGCCTATTTTCTTTAGGAAAAAATATGACAGTTTACTTCATTCTTTGTGTTTCTTGGAAGTTATTTTTCTATTGTGACACATTCCATTCTTATCTACAATTTATAGAGGTAGTTTGCTTTGTCTTAAATTCTTGATTAGGTTAAGTGTTTCCTTGTTCTTGCAGGCAGAGTTTTCATATTGGGTCTTATTATCTTGTTTTCATTTTTATTACTGTCCAGAAAATATGAATAACTTTCTATTAAATGTGTGAGACATGAAGATTTAAATGCCTCTTCCAAACAACCTTTTAGTGTTTCTATGTAGCAGTGTCAAGGAAAATGACCTTTAATACTATATGTATTCTAATGAAAAGTATGTCAAGCCTGAAGTTGTTTCAGAAATAAACATATCATAAAATCTGCCACAAGCTGTTTCAAAATCTTCTACAGGGTTTCTTATTTTTCAAACATATCTTTCCATCTTTTTGTTTTAATATCTGCTGTAAAATGATCACCATCTACCTTGGTGAGGTCCCTGGAGTCCAATGTACGATCTACAACATGCACATTGCTCTGAGATTGCATTGCTATGAGTTAAATTTTCTTTTCCTGAATTGTGTCTATTGTTTCTCTTCTATGTGAGGCCATATGTCACTAAACCCGAACTCCCAGAGAAAGTTCATAGATGTTATAGTGGAAACTCTGTACAAGTCCAGAATTTGGAATATTATGAGAATTCAGAGCTAAATGCACCCATTGATTTTGAATAAAGAATTTAGTCTATTAAATTCCAATTCAAGAGCCAAAGGTGAATGCTCTTTGCTTTCTACATCCTTAAATGTAAGATAGAATTTTGTGGAAATAATTAAATGTGTAAAAGTAATATAAAAGAGCAAATGTTAAAGTAATATGGGATGTATGGTATATCAGGGATATGGAAAACTATATTTAAACCTCAAATGTGTATATGTATATATATGTGTACATGCATATATATGTGTATATATATACTTATGTGTGTGTGTGTGTGTGTGTTTGTGTGTTAGAAGAAATTCTGAGGAAGAAAAATTTTAAGCAGCTTGTTGCGGATTCTATAAAGTGCTTATTTCTAAGACATGTTTTGATTTGTCATAGTTTTCATTTGAACACATATATTATAAAAGTTTATTTTTCTTGAGACTGCTACATAGTAATAGGAAAAGTCTATTTGGAGGAGACATTTAAATCTACACGTTACAATTATTCTCTCACACTTTTAATATGATGTTAACATATATATTTGTGTGTGTATATACATATATGCAACATATATGTGTGTACAGGATGTATTATACAAATGAGTATAAGCAATGTATTTCTGATAAGCAGAAATACAGAGATTTAGGAAATATTGAGTGATTCCAAAATTGCAGCGGGGAGGGCAAGATACTTATTTAGGACCAAACAGGAGGCAGATATTGCTCATATTAATCAGTGGACGTTAGATGACTGCAAAAAGTGGAATCAAGAAGTGTAACATAAGTATGTGCTTGAGAAAATTCTAAGATGGTGTTATCAAAGGCAACAAACGGATTGTTTTCTTTTATATCAGTATTAATGAACCGATGTCAAGACAATCCATGCTCTCACTTCAAGCTATTTTTGAAAGAAAATTTCCATCAAAGTCACAAACTTCTAACAAACTACTTTTGCTGTCTTTCCTTGAATGCTATGATTTTTTTTTTCACCCAAAACTAGTTTTAATCTTCTCTGAGGACTTTTACATATTATTTTATTTTATTGTGCTTAAAATATGTCCATTTCACAGAGTTGGGACTGAAAGAATATTTGGATTGTTACATTTGTGGGGTCATCAAATCAAGGATAACATTGCCACGATCATCATCAAAGCACTGGGTATTGGGATTCAAAGATCCCTGATACCGCAATAGTGGATAGTGCGATCAGATTTCATTAGAACAATACACATCGATATGCTTCAGAACAGAAAATCATGAAAATGGAAATGAATTGGGAAATCCATTTGAATGCTATAGCACAAAGATTGTCTAAATGCGTCATGTTTCATATATACATAAGACCACAGGAGTATGGTGTTAATGATGCCTTGCGGAATGTGGGGACCCCGCCAGAAGGAAGTCTTCCTGTTGTGTGAAGACTTTCTAGATTGTGCAGGAGGCTGTCCCTTTTTATTTTGTGTTATCTATGCAAACATAACCACCAATGCCACCTAAGTTTTCTCTGTGCTCACTGTTGCTTGGTAGGAATTTATGAAAAAAGATTATATTGGAGAAATACATCTTATAGCTCAATAGGCTTACTATAATAATCATGTAATAATTTCTCAGGAAAAATGGGAACTGATAAATATTTGTTTCCTTTATATCTCTAGATATATCCGTTATTTGGCTGTACCTAGAACAGGATATGCCCTGTTCATTGACTTGTAGCAGTGACAACACTATGTAAAATTATAGTATGGTAAATTATATCAAGAATTATTTTTATTGATACATAAAGCACACTTCTATCAGAGCCCCAGAGTTAGAGTCAAACATGGTACCTAATTCTTAGCAACGAGAGTGTAGTGTCAAATTGCAATATTGGTTCAATAAATTTAGAATAACAAAATCGCCCTCCCTGGAGACAGGATGGTCTTTCTTCCAAAACCAATATCCTTTCCTTAAGAGATCCACTGTGCTTCTTAAAGTACTCCATGATGAGAATGAACTCAGGGGAGCTTTTCACTCAGACCCATGAGGCCTGACTGGGTCTTTAGAAGAATCTCTCTGGACAAAGTGTTCTGAATAAACACAGAGTACTTAGAAATCTTCCACTTGGTACCCTTATAAGTACTAGGTTCTAACACAACTCCATGTCTCTAATTAGAGATCATTTTCATAGGCTTTCATTTTTTCTTAGGCTTTAATCTCTTAAGGTCATGGTCCTCAATCTTCATAATGCTTCCTGTGACCTTTTAATACAGGTGACCCATAACCATAATTTTTTTCATTACTAACTCAAAACTGTAATTTTGCTATGGTTAAGAATTAGAATGTAAATATGTACTATGCAAGATATCTGATATATGAACCCAATGGGAACCCATAGGTTGAAACCCACTTCACAGTCTTAAGGGATTTACCTAGTCGTTCTTTAAAAATACAAATTATTTTTTCAACATTCCCTTCAGAAACTTATGTATAACAAAGCCATGTAACTTCCTATACCTTGCTATACTCAGTCAACTCTCTTTGCAGAACCTTAGTACTCAAGAATAATACTTTAACGATTTATCTGCCTAGGTGATATTTCCTATTCCAGTTATAAAGAACTATCTCTTAGACTGGAACATAGTTGACCCTATAAGCATAACTCTGGTTCCTACCTATAACAAAACGCCTTCAATTTACCAAATTGAAGAAAATTGGTTCCTAAGGTCCCCTCTTTCTTCTTTCTCTTCACATCAATTGAAGCACTGTTGAGGATACATCATCTTTGAACAAGTGGCAGGAAGTAGCATGCTCACTCTGAAGCATATTTTTGTCAGAGATCTTCCCTTTCAGCTCACTGCCCTTTATGCGATGTGATCAATTGCATACAGCCTTTACCATTTCTCTGAAAATTCAATTTTGAGAGCCTCTGCTAGTTTCCTGGACAACCTGGGTTCATCTCTTTCTCCAAGAATAATGAAGATCTGAAATTTAATTCTAGCCTACTTCAGGCCTCACCTGTTTTTATCTTCTTTTCTGAAATTAAATCCACATGCTTTTCTTTTGCAGCCTCTGTTTCAGTGTTCTGAGGGACCTTGGGATCAAGAATTCTATCAATTGTCCCATGGGTTTCCAGATACTCAGGTGTGTTTTCTTAAGTGGCCACTTTCTTTGTACTTGTTATAGTGCAGAGAAAACATAACTCTTGAGTAGATTATTCTACTTTTGTTATTTTTAAGTTTTTAAAAAGGAAGGTCCAATGTATTACCAGTTTTACAGTAGTGAAAAGCCCTGGATTCCTCTGATACTCATTTCTTTTCTCAAGGAAAGTTAGAGGACTTTGCTAGAGTCTGGAACTCAGCTTTACTCTCCCTCTAGTAAACTTATTCTTTTGTCTCATGACTGAACTCATCATCTCATCCACCTCTGTCTTACTGAGACTTGATTTATGGCCTTTTGGAATTAAATAACTCATTCTCTATAAAAGTCACTAAATTTATGTTATTAAGAGTATTGTATTTCCTTTGGGATACTTTCTAGAAATGTTTTCACAAATTAGCAGGTTTCTAAAAGGTCTTCTATAATATAATTTAAATTCTACCATCTCATAAATGATAATTTATTATATCTGTGTGCAAACAACTAGAGATGCAAGTCTTGAGCTGTAGCTCAAACCTCATCAATCTGAGTAAGAGTTGTTGGATAAATTTTTGTACCAGTTCCCTGTTTATGGTAACAAAACTATGACTGTCATTATCTCACCTACATCCATGAGGTTTTATACAATTATACAGGAACATGCATGCACACACACACACCCACCCACACACACACAGACACACACACACACACATGTATACACATGTGTGCTCACAAACACACATTGTAACTAAGCATTAATACAATATCATTAATTAAATGCTTATTTACCTACTACATAGTTGTTAAATTCATTTTTGAATATACTTCCCTTTTCTATATAGAATAAAATCAGAAGTCAGATTTGTAATATTAAATATAAGATTTTTGAACTGTACATGGTCATTTAATTTAGCCAAGAATGTGGGTTTTCTCTTGGCCCTGTTAAACCCTCTATTGGATTACAGTGCTCTGTGCTCAGAACACATGGATTTTATTTGCTGTGTGCAAGTTCCAGTGTTTATTATAAATATCATTGTATGAAAATAGTAGAATAAAACATTGTAATGTCACATTGGTTTTCTGCCAGTCAAATGGCCTTTCATTTAAGAGGTCTGCATAAGTTTTATTGTATTTATTGATAAGAAATAGTAAATGGCAAAATGAGTATCTAACAAACATTGATCAATATCTATTAAGGATCTTCAGTGTCAGAACCAGCATAGTTCTTGAAGGCATTACAACCAGTACCAGACACTAGTGCAGGAAGGAAAGCCTTGGAATGATTATGTCCAATGTCAGAGAGTGAATAAAATCTGCCAATTAGGCACCCATTCACAGCTCTTATTCAGATACTCCTTGAAATTGCTAATTAAGCCAAATACATTTACAAACCTAAAATCAACTTTTTTTTTGGAGCACATGAGATCGTTTTAAGAGCACTGTGCAAAACAACCAATTATAATACAGTTCAAGCATAAAAGAATAGAGCAACCCAGTCATTGCAATGTCTCTTATGTCAGAGACAAATGAATTAGAAACCCATTCACTCATCTTCCTACACATACAGGAAACTACCAGAAAAGAATAGCAAGAAGTTTATAAGAAAAAAATGGAATATCAGCCTTATTAAATATCTACAAGTAAAATATTAACAGCATAAGGAAAAATTAGGATAATAAACTTCGATAAAATTAGGATATAAAATGCTTTTATAGTACATAACCATTACTAAGGAACATTATTCATCCACCTGTTTATGGACTCACCCTCATGAAATCACAATAATCTGTATTTGCAGATGAAATGTAGATATGTAAAAATAATACTCAGTAATCTTACGTGTCTAAACCATACTAGATGTTATTAATTTTGTGCTATTTTACTTCTTTTAGATTCAAGAGACTACATTTGCATTATCTTATTCAATGCATAAAATATTTAACACAATATTTAATATTTTTAAGATTAATTTTTATATTATGCATTTAAAGATCTTTCTGCACTTATGTATGTATCCTATGTGCATGCATATATTTGCCAAAAGAGGGCATCAGAATCCCTGAAATCAGAGGTATTCAGTTTAGGAGCCACCTGGTAGGTGCTGAGAATTGAACCCAGGTCCCCTGGAAGGACAACTAATACTCTTAACATCAAAGTCACTTCTTCATCACCAAGTTATTTCTGTTTTAAAAACACACTAAGTATGAAAATTGCTTTTGTGTTATATCTAGGAGAAGCGTTCATTTATTTAGTTCTCAACAACCCACTTGCTCTCTTGTTTCCTTAATGTATAACACAAGCAATAACTTTATGCCTGTCATCCTTTGCACAGAATTCTATTTAGGTCTTGGTTTACTAGAAAGCTTAGTGAGCCCTGCTCAATGGCACACGCCTCTATTCACTGGCTTGAGACAGGTTCAAAGACAGGTGAATTTTGTGTGAGACAAGTTCTGTGAATTATAAAGCAAGTTTAGGCAAGCCTGATTAATATATTGATAACTGCTCTCAATATACAAACCAATAAACAAATCTCAAAAATAAAATGCAGAACAAAAGAAACTATAGCATATTTTTTCAGTCTTTTCCACAAAAACTATCTTATTTGATCATCATGAACCAATATGACCATGGTGTTGACATGAGTCAAGTATTCATGTCACTAAGTCAGAAAGAGACTAATAAATGTGCTTGTGTTTTTGCTAATCCCACTTGTTAATTATTTCAGTATAACAGGTTAACATAAATTACCTCAAATAAGGTAAGAATGAATGTCAGGTTAATACTCATGGCTTAAATTTGATGGTTCTATCTCATTGGTAGTATATATATGCATATACTACATATACGTACACACACACATACATACAGATAGACATACAGAAACACACATGGAGGGGGTGTGGTGATATTGCTTAAAAATATATAAGGACCCTCGAAATTAATACATTAAGAATCAGATTCTGAAGTTTGTTGTTGGATTAAACAATTCCCTTTCATTTAGGAAAACCACTCTGTGAAGTAAGTAAAAAATGATTGCTGAATAAGCTATTTAATACATTTGGCATTGTACAGTGAAGCTGAAAATATCAAATCAGGTGAAAAATCATTTAATTTTATAAAATGTAAGATTTTTCTGACAAGTTTCTCTTTATAAATTTAGTAAAAAATATTTCATACACAAATCACTGCCTTAAAGATGCCAGAGAAGCCACACCTTTTTACCATACATGATTAAATTAGAATTTTTTTTAAGACACGGTCACACATCCTGTATAACTTCCTCACTCTCTAGATAATACTTACTTTAATTATTAGGCTTGCTTAAACTTGCTTAAGCTATGAAGGTTCATTAACTATAGCAACCAGTTCAAATAAAATGAAAAGCACTCCAAATAATCATCCAGAAGACACGGGAAGGGAATACATATTATGTGCATAGATAAAATAAAAACATGTTTCCTGATTTTTATCTTTGTATCATATTGAATCCTTTAATAATTATGAGCATCTATGCCTTACAAAAACATATTCATAACTCGTTGGAGGTAGCACTTAAGATGTGTTAATTTGTTCTTCTAAAGGAAGAAAAAAATAAATTAAAGATAGAAAAAATAGATTAAAAAAACCTTTAACCTATAGGATCACATATTTTGGGAGAAATCACATGCAGAAATGGTGCATGTTGCAAAGAGGTTCAGGTAAAAATAGTCGATTCCACTGAGAAGCTGGCAACACAGGTTTGCTCCTAATTGACCTAGTCATTAAGTAGCTCTCAGCCCCCATCTGTCCCTGCTGCTCTTTTGTCATTGTCACATATATCTTCCCATTAGTGAAAAGGTTTTCATTTTCCTCCTGGGTAGGAGGCAAAGCATATCTGAAGTGCTGAGGGCTGTGCCCAACATCATCAAGAGAAGAGAGAACAGAAAACACAAGATAGCTACATGGCAAGATGTCTGCCTCTGAGATCTTTTCATTTTCACCGCTGGAGAAATATTGATACATGTGATTTGATTGCACAGACACACGTTCTTACTAAGCAAAGGTTACTGCCATTGATTCCCAAGAGTGAAAGGGCCATTTTTAAATAATTTTTGCACTTCATTTAGCTGCTCTCATTGATTGGGCTTTATGAACTACAGAGTTGTACCTGATGTGCATTATTCCTACATGCAAGATATTTATCTTATGGAGTAACATGCAGGGAATCTGAGTTTTAAGTTACTATATAGTTTTGATATGTATTTAGAAACTTATGAATTAATTTTAAGAAGGCAGAGCATTACATTGCTCACTGTGGAATCACTCATACACACATACAAACATATACACAAACGCACACACACACACACACACACATACATGCATGTGTGCCTGTACACACATTTCAGGTCATCAGACTGCACTAAGCATGTAAGAAAATATCTTAGAAATAACTTGGGTAATAAATTGTGTGTTCAAAAGAGAACTTTTACTTTGGAAGTGATCAGCTAAAGTCAAGGCTTCATACACAGGAGACCTGGTAGTCTCCTACCATATGGAACATTGTATATTTAAAGAAGTAATATTCCCTATAGTAAACATACTTCTATTAAATTGCAGTTAGAAGTTTGTAATGTATGCACCTTGAAAACAGCTATCTTTTCTTAGTATTTAAAGCACTAACACATCATATAACAAAATCCTTTAGCTAAAACGCTAACAAAAAACTCTACATGATCTAATATATTTTCCTATTTCAAGGGTGTTTTTGGCCATCAAGTTTAAGATGTAATATTGTATGCCTGAAAACAAGGCTGTATTGTAGTATTTAATATACTGCTTCAAGGTTATTTCATTAGATGATATCAACTATTTTTTTCATTTATGATACATTTTATATCTACTACTCTTTTTTGGAGATTTATTTTTTCTTAATTACAAGCTTATGAAAGTACTCAGACTTAGCAGAGTTATGTGGAAAGGTCTCAGAAACAGTAATAAAACCTCAGTGTCTTCAGAAAGATGTGTATATAGTTGGTATTTCTAATTGCTGTTGAAAACCTGTGATAATCTAATGTAAATGCACTGGTTATTCTTTATAACCATTTCTGTATTGCGGTATATTTGGCTTTTTATGTTCTTTTTCTTAGCACTGGAAGCCAGCCATAACTGTCCTTCGCTTTTGCAATGGTTGCTATAATAAAGTCTTTTGGATTTTCCTGGTAATAATCCTTCATGTATACAAATCAAGATAGACCCAACTGCTCACTGAATTCTATTTAATGGTGAATTGTATTCTTCGGAGATGGCAGCAGTTATTTTTCTATGGAGGTAAAGATTTGATGTTGAAATAGTACTTAGTTATTTATACCATTGCACAGTCTTACTGCCCTGACTAAGAAAATTGCTCCATAAAATACTTGGTAATGTAAATGTGAGAATGAAAGTTATATATTGTATGATTTATTGAAATTATGGCTTGTAGGAACATGAGCATCTCCGTAAAGTAATCTAATACACATGTTGGCTAATATTCCAGTGATGTCTAGTAAAAAATGGATACTGCTGTAATATCTGCAAAGCAGGTACCTGCCCAGATTTATGGCCTTGGCATTTCTAATCATGCGTGGCCTGGCTGTGCAAATCTGAATTTGATATAGGGAAATATAAAATAAGCATTTATTTCTGAGGCATTTTTCTTTCACAGCAGATTCCATTTTATACATATATTGCTTTTACTTGATTTCCCCATCCACTTCTTATATTGACAAGCATTGTATTTGTCTGTTTAAAGTAGAACCTTTAACTGGATTTACAACAAAGGAAATCTAGGTCAAAGTCCATGATATGACCTGGAATCTAAGTCTAGAAACTACCCCAGCCAGTTTGGTTTGGCAGATAACAGGACTCAGGGATATACCAATTCTCTATGAATTTAATTACTGAAATGTGTTTAAATTAATTTGTTTTCTACCTGAAGTTAGAGCTGGAGAGGTGGTGACACTGTAAGGGACTGAGAGATGGTAGTTAAGAAAAGTTAGAAGAAGTAAGGGAGAAGAAAAAAAATAATGTCTATTTTTAGGATCAGAGAGTTTGCTGTGAGAATGTGTCTCCTGGTAACATTAGAAGCTAATCTCATTAAATCTCACCAACATGACTATCCCAACATGAGGTGAATGAGGATCATACCAACCAACATGCGCAATTGGATGGAGGAAAGTAAGCCCATGAGGCTGCAACTCTACACAAAGAAATACAAGTAACCCAGGAATGCTCAGAATTGGAGAGATGCTCTCCCCCAGGGAAGAGCACACCAACGGTCAAACTGTGAACCCTAACAACATACACAGAGGCAGTGTTATACAAACAGAATACTTCTATTTAGGAATAGGTATATACATATATGCATGCAATAACAATATGTGGAAATGGAGCTGATCCGTTTGAAAGTTGAGAGGAGTGTGGGAAGAATTTTGAGGGAGAAAAGGAAAGGGACAAATGTAATTAAATTATAATCTCAAAAAATGTTTAAAGTCTATTTAAATTAAAAGCATATTAAAAATAATGAAGTAAAGCACATAGCTTAAAAAATTGTTGGGCTTTTGGGAATTTATTTTCTTGCCTTCATTTCATTTTAGTTTCTTTTATCGCATGTTCAACATTGAATCTGTCTGAAACTTCCATTGGGTAATCTAGTATAATTGGTCTGTAAGATTTAAATTGAAACTAGGCATTTAAGAGTTAAACTATTAAAGATTAAACTCATTTTAATGATTGGCAATGTTGTTCAGTGGTAGAATACTTGCCTGGCATACACATGGGCCTAGATTTGAACTCCAAAACTTCTAAACAAAAACATTAGTGGCTATGCAAATGGAATGTTTCAAAGAATGAGAAATTTGCCCGCAGAATGTAAAACTTTATAAAGTTATATTTTTGAACATAGAAAAAAAAATGTGCAACAGCAAGCCATGGAAAATATTTATTGTGTGTGCATGAGGTACAAATAGAGAATTTAAAAGACAAAAATGTAGTTTCTTCTTTTACAATATTCTTAAAATAAACACAGTTATTGTTTTTTTACAGTGGAATTCATGTGGCATATGGCTTATTTTCAAATTCTCTCTATCCAGGAAATGCTTTACTTAACTACAATCTAAAAGAGCATGTAAGTAGAGTGGGTGGAATTGGGGGAAGAATAGGTCTTCCACATACATTAGTAGACCAATCTGCTGTTTATTAAATTTGCTGATCATCCACCAGTGCAGACAGCTGATTGAAATACAAAAAGATTCGGCAGTTATGCGGAAGTATGAAAACACATACACATGGCCTCCCCTTCTGCGGATCTATCATCTGTCAAATTTCTCAAGAGTATACCATATTTTATAGGCTTGAAATAAAACATTATGAATACATACATACATAATGAAAAAAGATATATGCTTTGAGGGAGCAGCATTGCCCAAAGTTAGCATTTTATTTCATGTAATTTAAATTATGGTATTGAAAAAGGTATTCTATGTGTTAGCTGAATTCCACCTCTGAGCATATTGCTTATCTGTTTGGGTGAATGTGAACAGGTTGAGGGGGAAATACTTTAAAAAAAAAGTTTTAACAAGTGTCTGAGATGCTTCATAGCCAAAGCACAACTGGTATTTTAAAATTCAATTAAAATGCATTAGCTACAAAGAGCAGGCAGAGTATTTCGAGTGAACGATGGAACGAACAGAATGTTAGGATTTGCTCCCATTCTGCAGATCTATGAATAATCATTCCTTGAGGTTTGAAAATTATAAATAACATGCCTGAGTGGAGATATTTCTACTTTACAAAGAAAACCACCCATTTGGTTTTCATTTTCATTTGAGTAAACTCAAAATGGCTTTGGGTGGCTTCTGCTAATTGTATCCAAGACCTGAGCCCTTTTCCACACAATACTGTTTTCCAGTTGTACATAGACTCTTGTGTGTATGTGGTTAAATTGACTCAGACTTGACAACAGTTGTTTGACTTGGTTATACTATGGTAGTAGATGCTAAGAGGAAGTAAGGAATAAAATAAGAGTGGTAAAAGTGAGAAATGTCAAAAAGAAAAAGCTAAAAGCAAATTAAGCTCTAGGGCTGAAAGATTGGAGAAGGGCATACTGACAGGTTGCAAGTCTCAGTATAATAAAGGTAACGTTTACGACAAGTCAATTATTCTACAGCAGGCTTTCAGACATGCACTCCACAGAAATGGAAATGAGACCTCTCAGGTGGTATGTAATTGCATATCTCGAGCTACTCGTAAGATCTAGATGGTATATGCCATTTGGAATAAAAACATGAGTAACAAGCAATCCTTATTATTGTAACCTTAATTATCAATATATAAAACATCTAGGTGGAAAAAAAAACATCTAGGTGGAATTAAATGATTTCTAGATATATTGGTAGGATGGACAATGCATGTATGTTTGTATGTATGTATGTATGCATGCATGCATGTATATATCTTTATAAATGCATTTATCCAGTATCAGATTTATCAGCTTTAGGCTACATAACATGAGGATGAACACACCAAGCTGTCTAACCATATTATCTCCTGCTATTAGGATATCAGTTTATAGTGGATGCTCTGTAAATTTTGCTGAATCATGAATAAAGTAATACTTCCTACATCTAGGTTTTATCTGCAGTTTATTTTTTATTAGCTTGAACTTGTGTTTATTTAGTCTAACTTGAATTGTGATGATGGCAAATTTACACAAAATTGCTAATTACCATGAAATAGAGCTTGTTTTTAAAGAATACAGGTTAATTCTAAACATGTCCTAGACTTTTGATCAGGAGCCTATTTTATACTTAAAGGCTGTTCTTGTATAACATGCAAATTTCTACCTTCTCTTTTTTAATTGACATAACTAAAATCATTAATTAATCTATATACATTTATATAACATATATATGTATGTATACATGTATGTGTGTGTGTGTACGTGTGTATTATCTTTAGGTTTTAAGTACTGCTTCTGTTATCTGTGGTGTACATGTATATACATATGTATGTTTTGTTAGCACAGTTAGCTTGTTTAAAACTCTCCTCATCATGGACTTTGTCTACTCAATAAAGTGGAGAAAAAGTAATACAATTTTTTTACACTATCATTTCAAATGTATGTGGCTGTAGTAATGTCTGAGTGGTTAAGAACACTCCTTGTACTAGCAGAGGACTCAAAGTCAATTCCTGGCATCCCCAGAGCAGTTCAGAACCCATCGCAACTCTATTTCCAGAAGATCTGACATCCTTCCATAATCATCTTGGGCATCAGGCATGCAATGGTACATATGCATAGCTGCAAGCAAAAACACCAGTTTGCAATAAAAATAAAATAATCAAAAATAAAAATGTAAAATATATTTGGTTTTAAAATTGATATTTATATTTGTGAATTTTATGACTAATTCCATCTAGAGAAGATCACACTTCCATATGCAACTTAGGTACTTCTGACCGACTCTGCTCCTCATATATTTCCTTTCACCACAAAGACCAGAGTGAAAGACTGCTGTAAGATTCAGGCTTTTTTAAAAAAGAATAGCCATGGAAGAGTTTTATTATCTGTAGTATTCTATAAATATTTCATTCTTTATTGTACAATAATCCCATCATACATTTTTAAATTTTTGTTTTCTTTATGGGATAAATGTGGTGGGGCAATAGGGGGTTTTGAGAAAGATTTGCTAATATCTGCATATAAAAATTCCCTTTCTTTGTTTTCTACATAGTGCATTTTCTGGCTTAAAATTCACTTGTCACCATATTGAGCCTCCTTATCAATGCTTCACTTCTACAATTTGCATTTATTTTGTTACTTCTCCTCTTCTTCCTACTGCCTCACTGTATTCTATTGGCAACAGTTCATTCTTTTAAAATATGCTGCTCTCCCTTTACATCATCCTAAGTATTTGTTTCACATGAGCAAAGTATACATTTTTATTTCAGGCCTATACTTTTCATTAGATCACCAAGTTCTAGCAATGCCTTTCTCTCATTGCAATAGTTTTGAAGGTCAATCACCTGTATCTCTTTATATATTTTAACGACTCTTCCTTTAAGGTTTGAGATAAATAAGAATTCTTTAGCCTTGAGTATTGCATTTCTATCTCAACATGTGCTGCTTCACATATTTTCCTAACATCTGTCATCTGTCTTGCTAGAATATGGTCCCATACACAGGGTTTATATTGTTATGGTTACCAACAAGCTCGATACTGAAGGCGCATAGGCTGTAAGTTTCAGACTATGATCTCAAATATTCAAGATCTATGCCATGTTTCATGATAATATTGGGATTTATACTTTGAATGCTTACTCACTCATAAGTAAGAGAAATTGTCTGAAGCTGTAATTTTCATTTCTTTCATTCCAGAGGGTTCCCTCCTCTACACCATCAATTATCTGGCTCTTTGACATTGCAACACATTGAATAAAGAAGAGGTATAAGATTGCATCTTTCTTGTTCCAAAATAGACATTAAGAGTTGTGCAAAGCATACAATAATGTCATGCATATTGTGTCTTAAAATATGGAAATTTCATAAAATATCTGTTAGTATACACACAATTCATCATGGCTATTTGAAATACACTTATAGTTGCTACACTTGTACTAATTTAATTTCAGAGTATAGTGAATATTGATGACTACACCCAAGAAAAGCACAAACACTTTGCACAGTGTTATTCCTGAAGTATATAGGGGTGGTGAGGCCCATATGTTAGAGCATCACCTAGAACACTGACTGGTGAAGAAACCCTAAAAGTCTAAAGTGAATTATCAAACTTATGATATAATCAGTAGTAGAGATGCTGAGTGTATAGGCAAGATCATCGATAATCATATATTTACCTTTTAAAACAATATCAAGTATATGGTAAGATGAGAAAACCCATCGTTAAAATGTAATTGTTTTTGGAAAATAATGGTATTGTGTTCATTGAGTAAAATCACATATGAATTAAGATGAATTAACTACTAAACATGAGTTATCATATTGAATAAATTATAAGCAAGTACTTTTTGTGTGTAAAGGCAGGTGAGCCATGACAATTTACATGTACATTTCAAACTTTTTCAAAAACATATATTTAAAACATTAAAAACTTGAAACTGAGTGACACACGATAACTTTTACTTCATTTTATTGAAAACAGATTTTTCCTTATAAATATATCATAATTACTGTTTCCCTCCTACACCCCTCTCATTTCTTCCCTGCTTGCCTTTTCAAGTGGATGCATTCCCTGTCTGTCTCTTATTAGAAAACAAACACAATTTCCTATTTATTTATTTATTTTTCACTTTACATCCTGATTGTAGTCCCTCCTAGCACTACCCTCTTTACAAGGTTCTTCCCTTTATCCTTCTCCTCTCACATCTGAGAAGCACCTGAGTACAACCTCTGAGTACCTCCCCCTGAGTACCACCTCTCTGGAAACCTCAAGTTAATGCAAGTCTAGGCACATCCTTTCCCACAGAGGCCAGACAAGATAGCCCAGTTAGGGCAGCAGGATCCATAGGCAGGCAACAGAGTCAGGCTAAGTCCCACTGCAATTCTTGGAGGACCCGCATGAAGACCTAGCTGCATATTTACTATGGATATGCGGGGACTCTCCATCCAGCACATGTATGCTCTTTGGTTGGTGGTTCAATCTCTGGGAAACTCTAAGGGTCCAAATTAGTTAACTCTGTTGGTCTTCTTGTGGAGTCCCTATCCACTCCGCGTTCCACAATACTTCCCCCAACCTTCCACAAGACTTCCTGAGCTTAGTCTAACAGTAGACTCTGGGTCTCAATCTGTTTCAGTCAGCTGTTGAGTGAGGCCTCTCAGAGGACTGTTAGGTTAGGCTCCTGTCTGTGAATCCAGGCTAACAGATACACATTTAATCCCAATGCTCCAAAGGCAGAGCCAGGAGGATCTCTGAGTTTGAGGGCAGCTAGTCTACATAGCGATTACCAGAACAAGGACTATATGGAACTAGAAAAACCCCATCTCAAAAAACAAAAACAAACAACCCCCCCCCAAAAAAAAACAAAAACAAAAAAAAAAAAACCAAAACCAAACCAAAACCAAACCAAAACAAAACAAAAGAACAGGCTTCAAAGAGATAATAATAAAATATATTAAGATGAAACAGTAAGTAAATATTGGAATAAGACAAAACAGAAGAAAAGAGTTTAAGAGAAACAGGAAACACATCCACTTGTTTGCTTATTCAGGAATCCCATAAAAACCCTTAAATCGGAGGGCATAATATATTCAAATGACTTCGTGCAGACCTATGCACCAGGTATAGAGGTTTTAAAATGTTTTAGTTGAACTGGACTTTCAAATATTAATAAAGACATTATTAAAGACAATTTTATCAAAATAACTCTCAGATTGACACATGACAGTACTCTAATTATCATAATGAAAATTAAACTCGATTAAATCATGCATAATATTAAAGAAAATTGATGAAGAACATTTTTAGTTAAATAAAAGGGAATAGTTAGTGTTTTTTTCTTTTGGAGTCAGTTTTCAGCATCATATTGCTAACAATATATAACACTTTGAGTTTTCATGTATGTGCATAAATGTAGATACATTTCTATATCTATATAGTAATGTCAAATCTAATTATAATCCAAGTTAGTAGTAGTGGCTAAGGATTACACTTAAATAAAACAATGTTTTTAATATCAAGAGAATACAATTGTTTTATTAAATTATTTTATTAATTTTACTGTATAAAATGAAATACTTTTAGATTTTTGTTGGCATTAAACTTTGCAATTTATTCCTTGGAAGCTAAAGACCCTGATGTACTCTACCTCAGAACTCTATCAATGCCATTAACCTTTTCCTAAAAACTGAGCTAAAAATACTATTATAATCCATAGTTCTTTTGTCTCCTCTACAATTTTTATTGGTTTTAAACAAGCTTCAAATGATACAGAAATAATGATCCTTTTCTTTACATTTACTTTTGACATTAGTTTCTTCTAAGTGGTTTCAGAAGTTCAATACTGCATTGTTAACTTTATGTAAGGCTTAATAATTGCATGTTTATTATGTAAAATACTGTTTATTCTTTTCAAAATTCAAGTCTGCCAATGTCATCCCAGTGACAGACCAGTCTCTAGCATTCTTCGAAGTGACTGACTGTCCCACCCCTTAGAAAAGTTCCAAGTGATATTCCCTCTCTGGTGGCATTTGTTGTCACTAAAGACAGCTCTTAATTTCACTGACTAAGAATGAGAATGGTCAGACCAGTCTCTTGACACTCTAGTCCTACCTGTAACTCAACAGATACTTGCATTATTTCTTAAGACATTAAGACAACTGTATTAAAAATATTATTCAGCAACTATTACCAAGGCATCAGACAAAAATAATATCCCTAAATATTGTATTGCCTAAAGCCTGCCCAAATACAAAGATTACACTTGGTAGTTTAATGTGTGGCTGTAACCTGTTGCTCTGGATTTTCTGTCAGACCCAGAGCTGGAACAGCTATTTTCCAATTCTTTCAGGAAATTTATTGTACAGGCTTGATCACCAACAAGGATAAGGAAAGTAATGTTGCTATCCAGAATCTGTAAGTCTTTCCTGCGTATCTTTATTTCAGATTCATCAGGCTCTTGGACAGGATTGAGAGAATTAAACAGAGTACAGGTCTCCCAGAAACTAAAACTTATGCTTGTCACATCATATACAGTATGTCTTCTTCCATCTCACCCATACCTCCTATGCTTTCCCTACCCCCCCCAAAAAAAAACAATGGCTGAGAGAATGCCATAGTTTCCCTGATATTGTGTGTCCAAGGTTCTTTAACTGCAAAGTGTTTTTATTTTCAATTCAACCTTTACTCTGCTCAATATTTAGAAGGCAGCTCAGTGTGTGTATTATGAGTCTCTTTTCTTTTTTTATTAGATATTTGCTTTATTTATATTTCAGAAACCCTTTCCTGGCTTCCTTTCCCCGAAAACTCTCTATCTTTTCCCCACTTCCCACTGCTGCTCACCTTCCCAACCACTCCCACTTCCTGGCCCTGGCATTCCTCTATACTAGGGCATAGAACCCTCACAGGACCAAGGGCCTCTCCTCCCATTGATCACCTACAAGGCCATCCTCTGCCACATATGTAGCTGTAGTCATGAGTCCCTCTATGTGTGCTCTTTTGTTGGTGGGTTAGTCCCTGGGAGCTCATCATACTACTGTATTTTGTGAGAGCAAGTTCCCAACATTCTTACAAAGCCATTACAAACTCTTTATTGTTGGTGCCTCTATAAAGTGACATCAACATCTCCCCTGAGTTCCTGCATTCATGAAAGTGAAAACACATCCAATTCTTGTTCCCATATAAAAGTTAGCTTGTACCATCCTGTTCTTCATGTTGCCCCGTGAAATTGTTCGTACCATCCTGTTCTTTTAGTTTCCATATGAAAGCTAGCTTATACCATAATGTTCTTAATGTTTCAGTATGAAATCTAGGTTGCATTATTTTTCATGAGCAAACTTCTACTGGGAATGCTTCATGAATAGCAAAGATTGTTTTCATTAGCTTCATCCCTACCTACCTTTCAAATATGCCATTTTTATGTCTCTTGCTCAAGAACCTTCCATACTACACAGCTATTTATGAAAATTATTTTACATGACTTGGTAAGTTGTGGTTTAAGTTTTCCTCTGTCTTGATGCATATGCACTTACCAAAGTTACATTTTTATTTCTCACAATGCAATGATAAGTTTTAAATATACTGTACATATTATAGTAATTCATCCTTCCTTAAACCAAAAATGATTTAGTTACCTATTAAAAGCTTTCGTATATTAGGGATTTGTATTCAGAAAATAGTCTATTTCACCGTGTTAAATGTAACAATCTGGCTGCAAACTGAGAGCATGTGGAATCTATAATTTTTCCTGGCTTGCAAGATTCCCACATTTGATTCATCCAAAGATAAATGCTAATCCTAAAATAATCACTCTGGAGTATTTAAATTTATGAATAAATTGATTTAATTTAAATATGTAGTCTTTAATTTTGGAGAAGAATTTAAACTTTAAAATATTTTGTTTAACATTTTTAAGTTAAATACAAAACAGATAAAGGTAAGAAACAGGACTAAAGTTCCTAAAAAGGACATGTCCCATCAGATAATTGAGTTTTTAATGTGGAGATATTCTTTTAATATAACAAGCCTACATGGTACTTAAACCTCCAGAATTCTGTGATGTTAATCTTTTATGATAGCAATTAGTTTCCAGGATTTCTCAATTTACAATCTGACTAATGCTATTGCCTAAGCTTTAGGTGGTTACTGTTAAACAGACAGGAAGGTTAATCAGAAGTTTGTCAGAGCCAAAGGATGTTGAGAAACTGGAATATTTTGAGACACATTGTCTAAACAGGATCATAGAAAGACGAAAAGGATTACTAAATTCCAAACCTCAAAGGTTTTTCTGATAGCTGCTTTCCTAAACATTGGGATTAAAAGTTGAAAATACTTTTAGAAACAAGAATGCAAACACATACTTAGACAAATCCTTATCTTTACAGAAAACTTCAACAATGCTGCAGCCTTTTGGTAATAAATACACTAAGAAACATATTTCTGTGAAGAGTCAACCTTTTTCTACAAACAAATATTAACTGCTAGTTTTAATTCTTGGGCCATTTGTATATCTAGTTTTGTATTTTACATTACTGTCATAAATAAATTTAAATACACAAGTTAACTTCTGCAATGTCTAAAATGTTTTTAAATAAACAATTTAAAGTAAATACTTCAGATGAATATTTTACACTTGAATATAAACACAAAAAGTCAAAGACTTCTTTAAATACAAATACAAAAATCTTACAAGGAGTAGGCCTTACACTTTATACATGGTTTGATTTCATATACTTGTATTAAAATATTATTAAAATACAAATAAAAATACAAATAATATATAAACTCTTTATTAAACTTTGTTTTCATTTTCTGTATAATTATATTTGATTAAGATATAATATGCTATCACAATTAAAGCATGCATAAAAATATAATTAAACATGAATATATTTACAAATTTGGTTAGTTGGATCTCACAAGGTTTGTGGACTCCTAATAAGTTAACTCCCATTAATATAAGGGATGCCAATGTTGTATATCATTGTGTAGCAACTAGATACTGGCAGCAGGAAAAAGTAGCAGAGTACTGATTATTGGAAAGAAACTGGGTTAGGTTTTGTTATTAGTTTTGTCCTGTTGTTTCTTTAAATCTGTTTTTCAAAATCTATACCCATTTCTTTAGTCTGCAAGCTACTCTGTTCAATCAAAATGTGAGAATTGGATGTTACCTTGTTATGTCTAGCAGCCAGCAGTATTATTGGAGAATTATAGTTGCAAGTTTAGTGATGGTCATCCTTCAAAAGACCTTGGTAGACCTCCATGATCATATATGCCTTTATTTCCAGTACTCTGGAGGCAGAGGCAGGCAGATCTCAATTTGAGGCCAGCTCGGTCCATAGAGTTCCAGAATAGCCAGGGCTAGACAGAGAAATCCTGTAAGTAAAGAAAGAAGGAAAGGAAAGAAGGAAGGAAGGAAGGAATGCAGAACAAAAGAACCTAGTTTGCTTACATTATTTTTGAGATTTATATTTCTTAAGGAAGAAAAATAGAACCTACGCTTTGGACATGGTTTTGTTGACACAATCTGGATAGACACCATGGGGCAGCAGCTGCTCATTTTCCCCTTACATATTTCACCATCTCCCTTCCCCAGGTGTTGCTGCCATCACTACCTTTCCCTTCCTTCCCTTTCCTCATGGCAAGACGCATGGAAGAAGAGTGCTGTTAAGGCCTCTCCATTAATCAACAGGTATGGCGGTCCTCAGCTGCCCCTCTCTGAGCTTTCCACTGCGGGTCTAGCTGTAGCTTTTTCCTATAGAAGACACGATTATCCACTTAACAAAGGTCGAAAGTATGAAAGGACTGTTGGACCCAGTTTCTCTATCTTTCCCACCTGTGGCACACTGCAATCTTTCCTCCAATTTGTAGAACTACTTCCCTTGAATGCAACAATATAGAAAAATTACTGATACTGCTCTCTAAAAGGTGTTATGTCCAACCAATTGAAGAGAAGTGATCTTGTATTTATCAGTATGTCACTTTAAGCATTCTATAAATACGTGCTGATACAATATGTTTAAAAAGAGCTCTCAGAGACTGAACTACTAAACAAAGAGCATACATGGACTGGACTTAGCGCTTGCCCCCCAACACACGTACGTACCAGATATGCAGTTCAGCCTTCATGTGAGTCCCAAACAACTGGAACAGGGGAGATCCCAAAAGCTGTTGCCTATCCGTGTAATATCTTTTTTCTAGTTGGGCTGCCTTGTCTGTCCTCATTGGGAGAGGAAGCGTCTAACCCTATAGAGACTTGATGTACCAGGATGGGTGGCTACTCAGCGGAGGCCTCCACCCTCTCAGAGGAGATGGGATGGAGGCATAGGTAAAGGGACTGTGGAAGGGGGGACCAGGAATGGGGGCAGTGATCGTAAATCATGATCGTAAGTGGGGGCAGTGGATTTTAATTCATAATTTAGTCTTCTTTGCATTTTAGAAGCATGGTACAAAATGATATATTTTGCAATCCCTATCACTGAGTTATAAAAACTTAGGTGTAAGCCAGTTCACATATATCTTGATTTATATCCAAACTGTCAGTCTGATGTTAAAAACAATATATGGTAATTACTCGTGGAAAAACTTGCCAACTCATCTGGTGGCCTTTGAGGAAGATCGAAGAGGTTGTTGTGTTCAAGCTATCCCAAGATCCCCTTTAATTCAGAGTATTACTTTTTGAAAGGAACTGGACCCTCAGGGCACAAGCTAGCAGAGTTATGACTAATAAAACATAAATTCATAGTCATCCATGGGCAACACCCGTCCTTTTGATTTCCTCTTCCACTGGTGGAACTAGTCTTTCTGGCTCCTGCAGGGGCTTGCTGTGGAGATCCTAAGGCTCCTCATTTTGTCCTGTGACTTTCTCTGGCTCTTTGAGACATGGGAATACAATACTGCCTTTGGGCTAGGAAGACTGTTGGCAGATCTCTTTAAACAAAACTGAGTGTGCCTGTAAGTGCGGTTGTGTGGGAGAACTGTGTGTGCAGTCCTTAGAGCAGATGTATATTAACAGAACAAATCTCTTTTGCTTGTATATGTTTAGCTGCAGTTGAAAGACAATAAAGAACCGTTTTACTGTATCTAAGTATGTTGAAATGTCATCAAACCTGAAAAACACAATGAGTCTCAGACAAGGTGATTAATCTTTAATTAGTAACATACGGCTTCCTATCAAATGATCACTGCTTGAGTACCCTTCAGAAGGCCACTTGCCAACACTTTTATTTTTTATGTTTAGTGGTTTGGGCCTGAATACAACCAATTCCCCTGCCATCACATCTGACTCAACAGATTGAGTTGTTCATGCTCACAGGTATTTATGTAGTTGGAGTGCTACATGTGAAGAATATTTCACCAATGCCTGTTTGAAAAAACATACTGTTACAGCCCATTTAGAGATTCCTGTGTCAGAATTTTGGCCTCCATTTTCTTACAAATTCATCTGCATCAAAACATTACTTATAAAAGGGTTGATCTGTGTATAATAGGTGTGAGCACTGAGAACTGGTAATGTCTAACATAGCAAGGTCACTAGCAGTGTCTTGAGTGAGATGGATCTTTGTAGGTTCTAATGCATCCTGTGCCATGTAGATACTCATTCACAGTGACCTCTCAACTTATAGAACACAGAGCTTCACATAGCTCTTGATGTGTGTATCTTCAGTGTGCATATTGAGTGAATGTTTACAGAGCAGTCATTTCCCCTCCCACATAAAGATGAAATTTTATCCTCACATTTCTATTTCTATATATTACTGCTTCTTTTATATTCCCTATAGC
Organism: Montemys delectorum; assembly: GCA_019843815.1. Taxonomy (NCBI): domain Eukaryota; kingdom Metazoa; phylum Chordata; class Mammalia; order Rodentia; family Muridae; genus Montemys; species Montemys delectorum. The sequence goes on from JADRCD010208848.1 coordinate 24,206, forward strand.
TTATATATATTTTTTTAATTTCTGAAGTTAGTCAATATAACTTTCCCAGAGGAACATTCCATATAACCCTTCAGGTTTAAAATCTATAATATTTAAAAGTACATGTAATTTTCACACACTCATTGATTATTCATTGCCACAAAATTTACTGGATATAATAATGGAAAAGAAATCAGCATGTATCCTAAGTATGAAAAAGATCAAGAAATGTGTTTAATAAATTTGAAAAGTTCAAATCACAAACATTATACCTCACATTATATGAAAATCAAGAAAATGTGTATAAGCAGTGTAAAAGTAAATTTATGGGTATGTCTCTTTTAAAAAGAGAATAGACCTAAAATTTAGATTCAGATATCAAAACAAGCAGAGAAAAATTTCTTGGATAGAAAAAAATCAGAGAGTTTAAAAAATTATTACATTTAAAATAACTGTTAAAATGATGGAAATGTTGCTGAAAATGCATATTGAACAAACTTTAAAATAATATGCAAAAATATTGTGTAGTAAAAATCAATGTGAGCAGAAAGAGACCATTATTTATGAACTGGTGCTTCCTCTATTAAAAATATTTATGCTAATATGGCTGGGATAAATTCCTGAGTATCCTATGATTTAAGTATATCATGCTCTTTATTACGTATCTTGTGGCAACAGCACTTCTCAGTATGTGATAGGGCCAAATAGATTAATTTTAAGCTATGCATTTTCAATGAAAGAGGAGGTTCCAAGAGAACATATTTGAAATAAGACTTGATGGATAAGCAATGTCCATGTCAAAATATCCCATGTGACCACATTCTTCCAAGAAGTCTAAAATGAATGATTGTCAGTTCAGATCTAGAGATTAGATTGTGTCTTTTTTCTTTATGTGGACTCGCTGGTGCTTAGGATCCATGATTTTTTATGTTTTTGTTTTATTACTCATGGAATTTTAAAAGTGGAGAGATAGAGATCAATGATTGACAAAGGTAGGGTTAGATAATACATGCATACTCCATATCCATCCGGAAGACTTTCGACTGTGTACATGAGTAATCTCCGTGACACAAAATGTATAATTTAGTCTCCACTTTCTTTCTCCCTCCCTTCTTCCTTTCCTACTTTTTTCAGTCCCTTCTGCCTGCACTACCCCTTGGTAAGGTTGAGCTGAAATCTAGCCTTTAACTTGAATCTGTTTATCAGTATTTCTTTTGGGAAAAGGAAAGCTAAATGCTACTTCTTTTCCAAATGAAAGTATTTTCAGACTTAAAATCAGACTGATACAATGTCAAAATATCTAAATGTTTATGTATCTCTGTATATTCATTCTTGGTTTACAGCACAGCCATTTAATTTTTCCATTACTTGGTTGCAAATTATTTTCATGTTCTAGTTGTTACAAATTTCCCCCTTTATGTCAGAACACTTTTTTAATGAAACAAGAAATTCATGATGGGTCACCTAATGTACTCCTACTTAACCTCTTTGAAGAGTATAGAAATTACCTTGATCTCTCTTCAGACTTGAAAGGGAAACCCAGTTCAGAACATTTCAAGACTTTGAACAGATTTTTATGAAAGTATGTGGGTCCTGACTATAGGCATTATATAAGTAGAATAAATACAGGTATAAAATAGATGTAAGTTTAGAAATAAAAAGCAGTTTCGGAAGACCCTAAGTCTTTTTTAATAGTGAATCTTTACTAAAATTCAAGCAAATTCAGCACTAAAAAAGATATACATGGGAGGGGATACAGAGACAAAGTATAAAGCAGAGACTGAAGGAAAGGCCATCCAGAGATTGCCACACCTGGGGATCCATGCCACATACAGTCACCAAACCCAGACACTATTGTGGATGCCAACAAGTGCTTGCTGACAGGAGCCTTATATAGCTGTCTTCTTAGAGGCTTTGCCACTGCCTGACAAATAACAAAGGTGGATGTTTTCAGCCAACTGTTGGACTGAGCACAGGGTCCACAATGGAGGAGCTAGAGAAAGGACCCAAGGAGCTGAAGGTGTTTGCAGCCCCATAGGAGGAACACAATATGAACCAACCAGCACCCTCAGAGCTCCCAGTGACTAACCCACCAACCAAAGAGTACACATGGAGGGACCCACGGCTCCAGCTGCATATGTAGCAGAGGATGGCTTTGTAGTTCATCAATGGGAGGAGAGGCCGTTGGTCCTGTGAGGACTCTATGCCCCATTGTAGGGGAATGCCAGGGCCAGGAAACAAGAGTATGTGGGTTGGTGAGCAGGAAGAGGGGAGATAAGATACAGGGGTTTGGGGGGGGGGGAACCAGAAAAGAGGATAACATTTGAAATGTAAATAAAGAAAATGTCTAGTTAAAAAAAAAGACATTATTAAGTTAATGATAATGCCAGTAGAGAAAAACAAAAAATTCTCTGAGTTCATGTTATTGATTTAACTGACAATATGAAATCGTCTGTAACAATAAGTTTCACAGAGGTCAAACTAGAGCAAAACAAGAATAAAAAACTGGATAAGGCATGTGCTGTCAGAGCTGTACTAATAAAAGCTACTACAAAGTAAATTCTTCACTTATGCACACTCTTGCTTAATGCCAAATTGCTGTCAATGTCCCTTGGCGAGTTCTATTTATGAGCAGATTACAACACACTCTCAGAGGCCCTGCACATCTAACTCTCAGTGAGTGCCGACACAGAATATATGGTCTTTCTGGAGCTGTGAAATTTAATTAATTTGCTGGCAGAGTACAGTTTTCATGCCACATGCCTTTGCCCTGACCCTGCTCAGGACTTCCATTTTCAAATGTGCTTTATATATTGTAAACCTATATCATCTTAATGAAACTTTTCCACGTGGTAATTTCAGTGCTTGACTTAATTTTCTCAAAAGCTCTAATGCCTACATAAATTCTCTTCTTTGCTATAATATTAACTGTCGTTTGCTAAGTTGCATGCATATATGCATGCCCCCCTCCAATTTTTGATATTCAGATCTCAAAGCATTACCCTTTAGGTATCACATTAAATACAAGAGTCTTAGGTAAATTTTAAAACAACAAGAAACCTTTATCTGCATTGTCTCTCACTTCTATTGTAGGTAAATGTCATGTACAATGTATTTAATATCTTCCACTTAGTATCATAAAGAGTAATATGGACCAAGGGGGTTACCGATTAATCATCCCTGCATAAGTCTAAGTCTCTTGCAGGACAACCCCTTCAATATTATTTCTGTTTTTTATAACATACTGAAGTCTAGGGAGTTTAGAAATTGTTATTTCGCTCTAGCTTTGCCAATAAATGGACAGAAGTATGATTTGTCATCTGTAAAATGGAGAGGCAAAACTAGTTAAGAATGACAGTGAGACAAAGGGTTTTACTTTTATTTCTAAAGCTATATGCTTGAGAGGGATTATGGAATTTGTTTCTAGTCTGTGATGTGGAATAGTATGTTCATGACACTAATGACCTCCCTTTGCTACAGCTTTGCTTCATAAATTTTCAAAACACTTAGGAAAAAAAGAAATAAATTGATTGCTATAATTTTAAATTGTTGCATTTTACTATTTGAAGTGGATGTACGCATAGATGTATATAAACATACATTCATATATGCGTGTGTTACATTTTTTAGATGTAAGTGTTACCAGTCACTGCAGAGAGCCTCCTCTGGGTGCCATATGTTAATAGGGAAATTGGACTCCAGTCTTGGGGTTCTTAATGCAAGAATTTAAGAAAAAAAAATCTAGAGGACAGTTTTATTAGAGTTGAGAAGAAAAACACCAGGGCAGGCAAGCTGTAAATCTCAGCAGCTGCCAGAAAAGAAAGATGGAGAGGGGCAGAGAAAAAATCATCCTGCCATTTATATACAGCCACATGACAGACAAACAACCATGTGTGGGTGACAAGAGCTTTAAGAAAGAAAGAAGAAGAAAAACTCTTCAAGTACCAGAGACAGAATGCTTAAACTCTGGACAAATGCAGAAATAAAGAGATAGAAGAGAAAAGAAAGGAAAGAAATAGGAGTTTCTGCTTTAAGACCGAGAGATGATGGTACACCTAACAGAAACATGTGGAGGGATGTAACAACTTCACAGAGAGCAAGGAATTCTGGGAAGATAAACTAATTTTCCTAAGTAAATAAATTTCCAAATAAATCTCTTTAATATGGCTTACAGCAAATCAGAATTCTGAGGATTGGTCCCTTTGACAGAGGGATTGACTAGCTAAAGTCGACTAACACTTATTGAGGGAAACTATTGTGTGTCTCCACCACAAATAGAATCCATTCTTTTAAACAGAGTAAAATAGATTTTGGTTAATGTACATCAAATGGTACAGAATTTGTATGTGTGTGTGTGTATGTGTGTGTGTGTGTGTGCGCGCGCGCGTGTGTGTGTGCGCAGTGCCACTAGGATCTTTGTAGAACTTTAGTAGAGACAGATGAGAGACTGATCTCAAACATTGTGTCTCTTTATTCTAGGAGCAAATGATTGCAGGATTACACAAGGAAATGTCTCTCCAAGTAAATATAAAAAATTTACTACTTGCTTAAAACTGATCTATATAGTCGGGTATTGATGGCCTGTACCTTAATCTCAGCCCTCAGGAGGCATAATCAGATGAAATCAGAGGGATTGCTTAGTTAGAGGCCAGTCTGATCTAGAGAGTGATTTCCAAGACAGCCAGGGTTACACACAGTAACCATGTCTTGAAAATAAAGCAAAAATAAACAAAACTCAAAAGGAAGGAAGAGAAAGAGAGAGGGGAGAGGGAGGAGGAGGAAGGAAGAGCAAATTGATCCAAAAAATAACTTATGTTGTTAATTTTACATCAGTGAAGATATTAATCTCTAAGTTGCATAACAATTTCTATTTCCATTATTAACATTCATTAGATAGAAAGTTAAACATAACTAACTCTACTTCTAATGTCATTTATGATCAGACACATGGCAAACAAGCAGCCACATACTGAGGAAAAGGGCTTTAAAGAAACTGGAAAACAACCCTAATATGCCAGAGAAAAACATGATACCAGCAATAACTCTATACTGTCATTAGGTGACTAGATTTTCAATTTCTCCATTGGTATCAATTATTGTAAATTTGTAAAATCTCTAAGAAAAAGTTTACTCCTTTGAGAACTCTACAATAACCAGTGACATTTTACTCAGGCGATCTTTCACTGGAGATAGAAAGCCACTAATTTCCTTGTGTGGACCTCTACTCACCTTGTAATCTGTGGTCTAGATGCTATTTAGATACTGTAATATGAATGATAATAAGATTGCAGCAGATGACTTATGAAAGTAATTTGCTTGATTATTTTCTAGTCATTAAGGTATAAAATATAAAGTGTCTATAGAGGGTCTTAAACTGTTTTTCCTGGAGGAGATTATGAAAAAGTTCTTTGGTGAAATCTAGCTGAGGAAGAAAAAGAAAGGAAGAAAGAAAGGAAAGAAGAAAGGGAATATAGGAAGGAAGGAAAGAAAGAAGAAAGGAAGGCAGGCAGGTAGAAAGAAGGATATTGGAAACTCCTAACCAGTGAGAGAACTGTTAGCAAATATCCTAAACCCTTGATATTGAATGTTTTGCAGTAGGATGCTGAAAGTAAAGATCTTGCTTTTCAGCTGAAGCTTTATTTGCATGAATGCACTACATAGCTTTATGGCTTGAGTCAGCGGGATGAAATAAGAAAGGAGATAAACATTTTTGTACATGAGAAACAAAACACCACTGGGTTGCATGGCCTGCTGGTTTTCTGGAAGAACATAGAAGATGGTCGTCAGCTTTTTGCAAAGTTTGAAAAAAACAAAAATTCTTTGTAATCTATGTACAACTTCTTTTACAGAAGTGAAACCTGTAAGGGGGGGGGGGAAAGTTAGCTCGACCTAGAATCAAGAGCTGCCTAAGAAGAGCTTGCCACCGCCACTCCTTACCTCTGGACACATTGGAATGCAGTGCCATTCTCTTTGAGTTTATAGCAAACAAAACAGAGACAGTTACTGAGGATTCCCAAATAAACATTAAGCAGACATAGCCATCATTATTTGTGCTTGTCTGTCCCTCTAATCAGCACAGCAGACATCAGCCAAACAAACAGAAGATCTTGTAAAGAACACTGTTAGCACAGATGCATTAGCTGATTGCAGTAGGATATCAGTTAATTGAAGGGGATGGCGGATGCTCTTAGATGAGAGGGTCGCATGTTGTTCAGTTTTAAAGCATTGTCTTAATGCTTTGAGTTTTTTCTTGAATATACTGTCTGAAAAGCCAGTGAGTTTAAGTAATGAAGAAAATGTAAAAAAAAAAATTTCAAAGCAACAAGAAAATAGAGACTAAAGCTTGGTATCCTATGAAAATTAAACAAAAAAAGACAAAAAAGTTCAATCCACTTCTATATTTATAGTCAAAATAAAGAGGAGGTTGGAAAGAGCAATATTTTTGTGAGGGTGGTTTACATTACATTTTTTCCAATAATGACTCCAATAATACTTTTTTATTTTTTAATTGGTTATCAAATTAAAAAGTTTGTATTTGATAATGTCTTTAAATATATGAGCTGAACAGATTTTGCCTTTGTTGCATATAATAAAGTGTGTTCTATAAGGTGTCTTTTTCCAGCACACTGAAATTCTAGTTTCTTATATAAATGAAAACCAAGGTAAAGTTAAGCTCTTTCTGCACACTGAGGTGAATAATTTTAGGGTAGGGGAGGACATTCAGATGTGCTGCTTTCACGATGAGTGAGAGAAAGAAGCAGGGCTCACAAAGTAAGGATATGTTTTGAGTCACTTAAAATTAAAATTCTGGCTACTCTCAGAAATTGGAGACAGGGAGTTTTTTTGCATGGGAGGACAGAGAGGAGAAGGTAGAATGAAGCCAGGCAGAACAAGTGGCATGTGCTTGAAAAGAACAAGAAAAAAAAAGAAGCTATAATGATTTTAATGCAGTTTGTTTAATGCTCATATGTAGCCTGCTTGTATTGTACAGAATAAGGCAAGCAGCTGAAGTGGAAGCATAGAAAATTAGGAGTCCTGAGAGTGGAAGGGGAAGCCAGGGTGTCTCATATGGTAAACTGGATTGATATAGTCAGACTGGAATAGATAGCATAGCTATTGAGTGTTCTCTGTCCATGCGTCATATCAACTTCATATCAAACAAATCTGTGCAGTGCCTTTGAAATTAACTGACTAGTGCTAATACAACAGGATACTATGGAAAACACCCTGTGTATTTGTGTAAGTTTACAACCTTTACAGACTTTAAAAGGAACCTCAGAAAATAAAAAGTGTATGTTTTGCAATATTGTCCTTAATGAACCCATTTTAGTTTTGGGAAGAAGATAGTGTTTTTTTAATAATAAATTATACTTTTCTATTGTTGGCAATATTTTGACAGAATAAGTTAATTGATTGTGGATCGTGAAATAGTTTATAAGTAAAATTTTCAAATTTTGGACATCATAATATTTTAAAGGTTATACTACTTATTTTTTATATTTTTCAGAGAGATTATTTTTAAAATTATCCCTGACCTAACTACAAAAATGTAAATTCTATATTTTTATAAAAATGACCATTTTTTGAAGTTCACATTAGAATGTGCAGAATTCAAATTTATTCATTATTAAAGAATAATTAAAATAATAAAATTATTGTGATAAACCTAAAAGTAGCACTCTTAGTACAATAAAATATGCTTTATACATAACTATGTTTTCTTCTACCTTTAATGATAGTGCATATAAAACAGTAGGAAAGTACACTTTAAAGAGCTACTTCAAGACTGTGTGACCTTTAGTGGTAATAAAAGAAGGCATTTTCTTTAATTTATTGCATGAATCTCAAAGCACTAGTCTACCCAAACAAAGTGGTTCAAAACTAAAGTACTGAGTCATGTGTAAAATATACCAGCGTTGCACTTATAATTTCATATGCATTTAGCTTTTACTTTCAATTAAAGTTTATTTATGAGATTTCTAATGAGAAACTGTTTTTTGAAATTTGGTCATAAATTGAAGGCCACTTAAAGGAGCATTTTAGTGAAATGGTTTCCTTTCTCTTAAAGGCAGGTGTTTATTCTAAATACCCATGTGTGTTCAAAGTGGTATATGCTAAGGACATATGTAATATCCACATCACTATTACTCACCAATATCATTAATAATTTTCTGAGCTTTCCTCAATATTACAGTCAGGGTTGTAAATTGTGTTGTCTTATTAATGAGTTACATTTTTTTTTTTTTAGGAAGAAGTAGAAATAGAAACTATAACCTAGATTTTTCCTGAGTAATTTTAGGAAGAGAATAACAATCAACTCTCAGCAATTGTTAGAGTGCTGATCTTCCCATGAGCAAATCACATAGAAGCACCATTCCAGCAGTTGCATAAAACATTACCATTGTAATTTCTTCCAGTAAATTCACTGCATTCAATTAATTGTCAATGTGCATGGATCATTTCTATTCTTATGATAATAGTTCTCTGGAATTTATTTTGTTGACAGTAAAACTCAAGTAAAAGTGCAAGTGAAGGTTATCTTGCATTTTATCAAAAATCGACGACAGCATTATCATGTGTGTGTGTGTGTTTCTCCTATTTTAATAAGTGGTTACTATTTGTTTCTCAACTTTGAATAAGTTGTTGAGACCCACCATTTTTCTAACATGAATTCTAAGTGGAAAGGGAAAACTGAAAGATGAAAGATTTGGTGATTGAAAAATTTCATGGGCAATCAAAGTGCTATAATCAAAATGCTTGGGCTGAATTACCTTGTATTCAGTGTAGATAGATAATCTAACCACTCAGTGATCTATTTGCTACCTTAAAAATGGAATAAAGAGTAGTCCACATTAAGCTTCTAATAATTCTTGCACACACTATTGAAATACAAAAAGGAGACATATTTTCCTTTAACTACAAAAAAAGTAATTCCCAATTACATCTTAGATATGTTATTTCCATGTAGGAAGGGCATAGGGATTAGATGCAATAGAAATTTGATATTCAAAATGAAGTTATAAACTCATGGATCATGAAGGTATTTGGGGAAATAATTGTAGAATTTATTTATGTTAAATAGCACATTCACCATGACATCATATATGACTGTTTTGGTTTTTATTTTTTCATAAAATAAGATGAGGGAAGAGTTGAAAATATGGAGTCGCAAAAATTTTTGATGTATAGACAAAAAAGGAAAATATGTAAACTAGCAACTTTAAATTAAGAGAAAATATTAATATAATCACTCATCTATCACTTGCTAAAAATGTCTTTGGTCCTTTCCATCTAATTTTCCATCTCAAAATTTTCTTGGACTTGATTAATGCAAGTTAAATTTTTCCACTATCCATGTGAAGCTCAATTTAAGTTGTATAATTTAATTTCATGTAGAAAATAAAACCAGGACCACAATGACACAAAAAACTACTATTTTAAAAAATAAAATAAAATTATTTGATATTAAAACCACAGGAGTGGCAGAGATTAACTATGGAGCAGAGACTGAAGGAAGGACAAGCATATAGCTATCTCCTGAGAGGCTCTGACAATACCTGACTAATACAGATGTAGAGGCTCATAGCCATTCATTGAACTGAGTACACGGTCCCCAATGAAGGAGTTAGAGAAAGGCTCTATGGAGCTGAAGGGTTTGCAGCCCCTTAGGACGAACAACAATTACTAACTAGTACCCTCAGAGCTCCCAGGGACCCAACCACCAATCAAGAACTATACAGGGTGGGACTGAATGTTTTGGTAGCATGTGTATAGTAGAGGATTGCAAATTCGATCATCAATAGGAGGAAAGGACCTTGGCCTTGTGACGGTTTTGTGCCCCAGTGTAGGAGAATGCCAGGGCCAATAAGTGGGAGAGGGTGGAGTGGCAGGCATGGGGAGGGGGAGGCAAAAGGGGTTTGTTCTTGTTGTTTTTGTTTGTTTGTTTGTTTTTTGGAGGGGAACCTGGGAAAGGAAAAATTTACATGTAAATAAAGAAAATATCTAATATAAAAAAATAAAAAAAATAAATACCTCTACTATAAAAAAAACCACAATAAACTTATTTGCCTTTTATTTGAATATAGAATTAAAAATATTAAGGTTGAATCAATTAAGTTATCAATGTGAATGAGACATGTGACTTAAGAAAAAAGGCAACAGAAAACTATTTCTTGAAACTTTTCCTCATATCTTGACATTTATCATTTGTTGATCAACAGGTGTCCAAATTTCTCTTCTTTCAACAGATACTCTCTTACATGATTAATACAGTTGGGTCTCATTTCTTACATGGGAACATTTATAAAATACTGTGTTGCTGACAATCCTCTTTTAAAGTAATGCGCTTCAGTCATATTATTGTCATAAAATCATTTAAATAGGACTTCAAAAGCACCGTGGAATATTGACAACTTAAAGCTCAAAGCATTTAAAATTCCAGGAGGGGAAAATCTGTTTTACAAATCTTATTCGTGAGGCTTTCTGAACTTAATCAACCTTTGCCATCAATAAATATTTGACCTGCAGACAGTATATAAAGAGCTGCAATGTGTATATTTGTATATCTATGTATACATGCAGGTACTCGATCTTTTTTGTTTCTAATTGAAAGTAGAAAGACAATCTGGTAAACATTTTATACTCGTGAAATATATTTACATAAAAGACTTTAGCAACAGTCTTGAATTCATATTAATGTTTATTTTACTGGGTTTTTTTTTTCCAGTTTGTCTCTACTTTGGGGGAATTGGCAAGAGCTTGGGTAGGCTACCACTAGGAGTAGCCATCTTGTAGAACACATTATGATACCACAACAGTGCAAATAAAACAAGCTACTCCTTGTCCTACAGTTTTGTCATGTGTCTGTACAGGACAGGACAGGAACATGGCAACTAGTTCCAAGGCAAGAACAGAAAGGATAGATACTGGTCAAGTCCTGGGGTACTACTGATAACCTCATGGACCACAAAACTAAGTTACTGCTAACTAATTGTGCTTGGGCATGAATCTACTTCATTAAAAATAATACACCCACTGATTAAACCTATGTATTTGGCTTAAAACTTTGGAATTTCCTATTTGTTTTTGAATCTCATAGTATTAAAAACTCTTGCAGCAAACTCTGATGCTCTGGATCTTGCAACCTTTCTGCTTCCTCTTTTTCAACATTCCCTGAGGCTCAGCAAAAGTTGTTTTGTAGATTCATCAGTTGGGACTAGCTTCCACAGCTTTACATTTTGATTGGCTGTGGTAATTATTTTGTTTGAGTGTTTACTTAACTTTAATTCATATTTGTGCTCTTTTTTCCTACAAAGGCTTGGATATGGCTTTTAAATCTGTAAGACAAATACCTTTGTTAATTACTTCACATCTAATTACTTTCAGTTCAGCAATTGTTCATTTTAATTGTTTTTATCAAAAATGGTTTTCAAAAATTTGCTGTATATTTATCAATAGTTTTTAAAATCTAGTCATTCTATCTTAAGTGTGTGCAATTTATATAGAATAATGAAATGTAAGTATATTCTTTGATATATATACACATATATACATATATATCAATTTTAACTCAAAACTGGGAGATGAATTAGTTTTGTATCAATCAAATCATGCAAATAAATTAATTAAATAATCTTTATTTTCACAACCATAATTATATGATCTATTTTAATTTAATGGCTAATTATGTAGAATATGAATTTGATTCTTTCACTTTCTTGTAAATTGCAGTAAATCATTAATATTAAAAAAATGCTTTATGTTTGTTTGACCAGAGTATTAAAATACTCTTCAGGCCTCTACTTTTTTCTAAATCTGTTTTCTTCAAGAGATTATAGATAAGATGTAAAATTACTTCTTCATGGAATTCTAAGCTGTCAGCTCTCAAGACAAGTGCTGACTAGAGAGGCTAACGTTCTAAAGAAGTTAAAGTAGAAAATTTATAAGAGGAGGGCACAAGAAGGAATGTATTGGAATAAAGATTTAGTGGTAGAGTACCTAGCTTGGTCAAGCAAGATATAAAAATATGTAAGGAAGGGGTGGTAAGAAGAAAGGAAGAGATGGAGGAGAAAGCAAAGCAAAGAGAAGGAAAGTTTTCCTAAATTCATAAGTATTCCTGGTCAATTTATTATAGATAAATTACTTTCTATATCTGGTTGGAATGGCCAGTCTCATCTAAAAATATTTCTCTAGCTGAAAATGTTTCCTGTACTGGAATCTTTCATGCTAATTAATCTTCAGCACATACAACATGATTTAGGTAGCTAACTTGCCCTCGTTAAACATGGTCTGCTATTTCTGACCACTAACATTATAAGTCATCACTTCCCAAAGAGTAGCTGTTTAAATCAAAGGAGTTCCATTGTGGATCACTGACTGCAATGCCTCGACCTGAGGGATGAGAGACACTCTACAGGTAATTGTAAAACCTTATTCTCCAATCAGCATATATTCTTGCAAAGCAAGAAGTACACGGTCATAATTGCTTCCTAAATTGCATCTCAGTCTTTCAAACTTGGAAGCCCACATACTTAAGTGTCTCCAGTAAATTAAAAAGAATGGTACACTTTCACTTTCCATAAAAGTGTTCAGGATAAAAACATTCCTTTGATTTATCTGATTACTCATCAAGGATAATTTTCATTGTTTTGTGGGCAGGATTTGATATTCATTAAGTGTTCCATTGAATATATAATGTACTGCCTCTAAAATGTAGACTAGTATTTTTTTATGAAAAAAGGAAAGTTTAGGAATATTTGGATAACAATAAATAGAAATACATTTAATGTGTTCTCTTTTGTTTGTGCTTTGTTGAAGGGAATGGTGCGTGAATTGAGTAAGCAAGCATTTTTCCTTGTTTGTTCCCAAATATAAAGAGAAGTTATAAGTAGACAAATATATACAAACTCATCAACATTAGTTGAGTAGCTCCACCTCGTAGTTGTTAGCTGACAACTGTTTTACATAATTCATCAATTTGGGCACAGCAGCTCCATTTTGTCAATGGTTAGGGGTTGAGTATGTTAAGATTTTGTTTTGCTATAAACAGGAAAGAAAAGTTACCTTGAAAACGCATCAAAGTACCATTAAAGCAGAAATGAAAATTTAAATATCAAAACTATTTTCAAGGACAAAATCCTATTATTCTTGGGAGAGAATCTTATTCAGTGAGCAGAGCACCAAAATAAAAATGAGGGATGTTCACTTATAGCCTTCTTAGGAAATGGATTACAGGATACAGTAGGCTCTCTGCCTCTACTTCCATGTTGCAAAAATCTGGAGTTGAGCTAAAGCTCTTCGTATCTTATCAAGGTTTAAAGATTTCCTCGTATATAGTAATATTTAAACAATTAAGCAATAAAGCAGGCATGTTGGCACAGGCCTTTCATTCCAGAACTGGAGAAAGAAACAGGTCAGTCTCTGAGTTCGAGGCCAGCCTGGTCTACAGAGTGAGTTCCAGGACAGCCTGAGCTACACAAAGAAACCCTGTCTTTACAAATCAAAACTAAATGAAATAAATATATAAAATAGAAAATGGGCAATACAAATAAAATGTAAGCATTCAATATAAATATAAAAACGATTTATTTTAAAGTTATCTTAATTTTAAAGGTGGTTTCAATCCATATAAAGATTGTGGCTGACATGGTGACAAGCAAGATGGGAAGATGGGAAAGCAGTGATTGGCCTTGACAAAAGGAAGGAAAAAAATCATTGTAAACACAATTGATTTTTATCCTCTTAGTTTTTCACTGTGTATGAATTGTAATTTCAGATCATACTTTGGAAACTAATCATAAAAGAGCCTGATAGCTTGCTGCAGACGTTTTTTTTCAAATCAGGACAAATAGGACTTCCGGCATATCAAGAATCAAGCAATTCTTACCATTGGCAGTGTTCTTTCAAAAGGAGAGTCTGAATAATATATCTTCCTGACTTTGGTCTCGCTTCTTAAAATTATAGCTTATGCCTTTGAATGAAAACTATACAGACTGTAATAGGAGGAAAACACACAATTGTGTGTATTTTTAGCAGGAATAAATAGTGAGTTTTAGAGAAAAAAACAGTACAGAGAAGGGTCACAAACCCTAAAACTCTTCTTATATTTTTCAATTCCTTTTGGTACTTTATTCCTATGACATGCATTTCAAGTATATGCTATATATTTCACTATATATTTTATGTAACTTGTCCTCAGAACATTCCACCATATAATTTTAACTAATACATGCACTTTAGATGTTTGCTGAAAATGTACTCAAAAAAAAAAAAAGAAAAGAAAAGAAAATGTACTCCCTAGAAAACAAATAAGTAAATACATACTATTCTATCTATAGTATCTACTGTTCTTTTTTGATATATTGATTAAATTTATTTTTCAAATATATTTTAGATGAAACTTGTACATCAGTTACTGCTTAATGTCCAGGCACATGGAAAAATGTTAAGCATGTGTTGTTTTTAAACTTACTACAAACTCAGGGTTCAGAGGGAAAATGTAAGTCTTGATAACAAAAGAAGTTAATATGGATGAAAATACATGTTACCGTAACAAAAGACATCAAGGGAAGGATGGATGGAGAAGGGGAGGAGGGAAATAAGACTGCCCCAGCACAGACTCAGGCCTGAGGATTTCCAGCAAGGACAGCATGAGAACAGGTTTGTGCTTCTCTTCTGACTCATTCTAATACAAGAGTCTTAAGACCATACGATGCTTCTCAACTATCTTCTACACAGACTGTTGTCCATGAGTACGTTTTCCACAAAGAAAAGTCGTTTGTCTCAAAACAAACAAAGTTAAATTCCTTTTGCAGTTGTTTATTTAGTATCTAGCCTCAAAGAAGTGCCAGGTTTAGTTAGCAGGCTTCTATGTGAACAAGAACATCACCTTAAATTTTTTTTTTGTAGAAGTCTGAAACCTGAAACAGAGACAGTGTTCCTCAAGCCTCCCTATGCATGCATGTCATTGTGTTTCCTCTATGGTTTTCTTTTTATTGACTAAACAACTCCTTGTTTTCTCCATTAATTTATTCATTTTACATCCTGATCTCCGACCCCCTCCAGGTGACCACCTCACAGAGTCCCACTCCCCATCCCCCTCCATTTTGCCTATGAATACACACCCCTCCCCTCGGTATTCCCCCACTCTGGCACATCTAATCTCTCCAAGGCTGGGCACTTCCTCCCCCATTGGGCCAGACAAGGCAGTTCAGTTAGGACAATGTATTCCACAGACAGGCAATAGCTTTAGGGTAGCCCTCACTCCAGTTGTTGGCGGACCCACTTGAAGACTAAGCTGCACTTCTGCTACATTTGTGTGAGAGCCTAGGCCTAGCCCATTTATGCGCTTTGGTTGTTGGCTCAGTCTCTGAGAGCCCCCAGGGGTCCAGGTTAGTTGACTCTGTTGGTCTTTCTGTGGAGTTCCTATCCTCTCCTGGGCCCTCAGTCCTTCTCACAAATCTTCAGTAAGAGTTCCCAAGCTCCTTCCAGTGTTTGGTTGTGGAGCTCTGCAACTGAGTCAGCTGCTGGGCGGAGCCTCTCAGAAGACAGGTATGTTGTGCTCCGGTCTGGTTGTCCTCGGTGGGAGCTGGCCTCCTTGGAGATAGATGGAGCTGAGGGCTGGGGAGTAGGTTGTGATCGGTGATTTCAGGTAGAGGTGTGGACCGGAAGAAAGATGGAGCTCTGAAAGGACAGGCGACTGAACAACTCTTTTTCCTATATTAGCATCCATAAACACCTCTTTCCAAGAATTTGTGGGACAGATCACGAATGAAATTGTAATCTCTCCTTCCCTTTATCACGTTTTGTGTCTATCTCTGTCTTACTAAGTCTTACTAAGAGACTTTTGTTGGCAGCAATGCTCAAGAACAAAGAAACATTTCAGCTTTAAAAAAATGTTTTATGCCAGAACACCGAGCACAGACTAACTGGTTACTTATGGCCAATGCCCATTCTCTGAGTCCTCTGCTCCAGTATAAGAGCTTGTAACGTTTTTTTTTTTGCATCTCACTTCTCTGTAACACATAACAGATTCCTGCGTGCTCTCCGAGGTGCTGTGTACATTTCTTTTCCTTGAAGCTATACTGTTTCGAACATATAGCAAATTTCCTAGGTATAAAAGAAGCTTAGCTGTGTGCTCCCAGGTGCATGTCCGGCCGTTATGTGGGTTTCTCAGGCACAGAAGTTACAATGGGAAAGCAAACTTAGGAAAGGCATCAAAAGAAAGGAAGTGAAGCAGGAGTTTTGTTTGGTTGTTATATTTAGATAAGCAATGGGTAGTAACAATTGAGGAGGAGGTGGTTCAATTTGTAAGTCATCTGTACTTGAGAAAAAAGACAGAGGAAGCAGGGAAAGCAAGAAGGAAACCCCGTACTCTAGTGTGGAGGAGCTGAGTAATTAGATTTCTGGCGTGTAGTATATATCTGTGCACACACACGTTTGCCTAAAGACATAAACGGTTTGGTGAGTACTTCAGAGGCACTGCGCTCTCTCTGAATTATGCCTTAATTAAAGTGATTATCACAGCAGTCTTGCTTCATTTTACACATGAGGAAACTGAGACTGGCACCTACTCCTTTTGCCCTGGTTATCCATGTGCCCTCCTACCCAGGTGGTCAGACCGAATTCTGAAGCCTGTGCACTGCTCACATTCCTATGTCACACACATTTCCTGTATTGGGTTTTGTTAATGGCATCTCTCTCTAGGGAAGACCTATTATGTTCCAGGTGTTTATTGTAAATTATATAGTACAGAAGTGATAGTTTTGCCTTCTTCCTGGCACAAATAGAACTTCCTGTCAGTTAAATGATTCCTGTGAAAATACCAGCTTTTAACCCATTCTGTTATGTTTCCACTTTCTAAGTATCACAAGCAATCTGCACTGTTTCACAGAGCATGTATTACTGTTAATTAATTCAGTCCGGTAGATTGGTATAGTATACTTGGAGTAGCTATAAAGCCTGTATAATTGATATCAAGTAGTTTTAAGGAATAAAAGTTCATGAATTCACATGCTCCTTGCTCCCTTTGTCGACTTTTGTGGGTCTTTCTTATATAAAGCATCTTTTCAAACAGAAGTGATGTTTCCTTCCAGCTCCAAACACAGCAGTCTGAGGCTTGACAAGTAAAATAGTGGATGAAAGGTTATACACATTCCAATAGTGTAATTTACTTAGACTACGACAGAGTCACTTAATGTTTAAGATGTCAGGCCTGAATGGCTTGAAATGCTTAGAGAGATTTCTTGGCATAGGTGATTCAGAAGGATGGACATATAGGGCAGGCAGACGTGGTGGATTGGATATTAGAGGAGTTCCTGACCTTGAGTTTCTTAATGCACTTTTAAAGTTAAGTGTCTTCCTAGACTCAGAGAATTTAAGAATGCATTTACAGAGCCTACAAGATGGCTCAGCTGGTAAAATAAAGGTCACTAGCCCTTAAGCCTGATGGCTGAAGTAGTCTCCAGGACAAACAATGTGAAAAGTGTAAACCAAATTGATCTCTGCCTTCTACTTGTGCACCATGGTACACAGCACATGTGTGCTCATATGTGTGTGTGTGTGTGTGCATGCATGTGGACACACACACATATACACATACCAATAAGTGACAACAACCATAAGCACAATAAGAAACTACCAGAGTTAAATCTGTAGGATCTAGCCTATAATTTCACTATTTGGGAGGCTGAGACAGGAGGATCATCATGGGTTCTAGGATTGCCCGGTGTACACAATTAAACCATATTTTAAACAAAACTAAATCAAAAAAGTGAGTGAGTAAGAGAGAGAGAGAGAGAGAGAGAGAGAGAGAGAGAGAGAGAGACAGAGACAGAGACAGAGACAGAGACAGAGACAGAGACAGACAGAGACAAAAACAGAGACAGAGAAAGTGAGACAGGCAGAAACAGACAGAGACAGAGACAGAGAGATATTGACATAGAGAGACAGAGAGGAGGGAGAGAGAAAACCTAGTCCAGATTATAGTCAGTTTTTCAGTCTGGTGAATCAAAACAAATCATTTCCATGTAGACTGAAACCAAGGCTCCAATTACTTCGTGAATTCTGGCAACAAAACAATAGGAAAAATCAACTCAAATACCTGCTGTGTGTTTATGTAAATCAAGTTCAGGCAGGATTATTTCTTCAAGATTTCCCAGGTAACTGTGGCTCAGAAATTCCAGCTTTGCCATTCCTACTGCACATCTGATCAGATCTTAAGATATGTTTTTCACATACTTGTTAGAAGTCTAGTTCCTTCATCCCCAAACTATTCAAATCCAAATCTATACTACTTTCTCCTTTCCCCACATTTGCATTCAACATCCTCCAGAGTCGTTATCAGATATTTGGGACTGGATATGTGATCAATGGTGCATCATGAATTGATTATTTTCTTTCTAGGACAGGCTTGTAGAACTCACATTAACCATGCATTCTCCATTAATAAGAAAAAAAAAATCCATCCATGTTTTAAATGAAAAGCTACAAAGGTCATCTGAAGAGTAAAATATTGAAATACTTTCATTTGTAATTTGATTAACCCTTATGAAAAACTCTAGTATGCCCCAGGTTATGTGATAAAAAGAAGCCAGTTCTAACATATCTTCCAAATAAAAGGGGAAATCTTTATAATTAAAACAAGTATTTACCGAGTTGTCGGATATTCTTATAGAAATTGAGTGTGCCACTTTTTCTTAATCAGACATCACTAGTTTATTTGCCATGGGTGAAATCTGTGGGCTCTGGTTGCTTTGGGAATGGGCTGACTGATTGTTAACTTATTTATGTGTTTATTTTACATCTTGTGGGCAGAATGGTTTTCTACACTCCGAGTCTCTTTCAAATCCAGCTCACCTCTATCTTTTAACAACAAGTTGAGAAAAAGATCTCTGCTGTCTAAACCTTTCTTTGAAAACTGATCTAGCATTTCTTCCATCTCTAAAATGTAACCATTTGTTTTTCCAGTGTTAGCCCACTGAACAGACTTGTAATAAGGGGAAGGTTCCTTCAAAGGGTGAGGTCATCAAGACTATTATAATGCCTAAATGATTTTATATAATTGTCCTTTATAACACAAACAAATTATCTCTGAAACTGGGTTCCACTTCACAGATCTTATTTTGCTCTTAAAATCACCAACCACACCCACATCATCCCACACCCCAAGCTGCAGATTTAACTTGACCTATAATTACATAGGCAGAGCCAGCTCTACTCTATCCCAATTGTGCCACACCCAACGGAGATCCACACATGTGGCAACCTGCTTTCATATTCATCTTCAAGCAAACTGATTTCAAAATATAGCTCTTGGCCCCTTGTTTGGTTTTTATCTTTTTGTAATGGACACTTTCATTTTTTACAAATATATCTTGACTGTATTTTTAGATGAGAAATAAATACTTGATGTTACTAAGCATCATCATGAAATGATAACTTTGCTGACCAGTGAAAATATCATATGGCTAAGGGAATAATATATATAGAAGCAAAATATGTAGCTTTTGTAGGGATGGGACATAGTACACAAATTAAATGCACATTAAATTTGCCAGTAAGCATACAAGTGTGTAGTTGAGACAAAATAAAATTCATGATAAAAAAAAAAGATTTCAGAAGACAGAAAGATAATTAAAGAGACTCTGGGTTTAGCAGTAACTGTATAGTAAGAGAAGACTGACAGGTATGTGAAGAGAGAGTCAGGGCACAGCATGAACATGCTTGGGAAGAGAAGGAAATTGCTCTGAGACAGAAAGAGTGTTATTTGGAAAGCTGTTTGAGCTGAGGTGTTAGAATCCACCTCTTGCACCACTTGACCAAAAAGCTTGGCTCCTGGTGTGAAAAGAGACTGTGCGCAGTTTTCAATTAAAAGACTGCATTGTTGGAAATTTATGCAGCAATAACTTTTATGAACTGGAATAATTACCAGTTTAAGGAAAAAAAAAAAAAACCCAAAACGCCAAGGGTTTGCACTGAATGCATGGAATGCAGGTAGAATGGTGGCATCAAGGATAGTGGAGCACTGCATGGAGAGGGTAGATGTCACATCACTGTACACATATGACACCGGCCATAGCCTACGTAGACCAAGGTCCCAATCTCTACCATCTGTCTTTTTTCCTTCCCCAACTTAGTTCAGATCTCTTTGTGTCCAGAGTGTGCTTCAGGGTAGAAGTTTTATTACTTCTATTATAATATATATCAATTTTGCCATGAAAAAAATTGCTCTGCTATATGGAGTTACTTTCTAGGAAAGAACTAGACAACTGAGCAATGTACCTGGCCTGATAGGCAATTTCTTTTTTAAAACTATAAGGAAAACTTAAGGTTTACTGGCAAATGTTATTTTTGCATTTATTTCAATTTGTTTTCTTTTTATAGATAAGGCGAACCTCTTTAATGGCCAGAAAAAGGGCAATGCCCAGAGCCATTCGGATGGGAAGTGTAGATTTGTGGAACACACCCAATATCATCTGGCCAAAGTAACTTCTTAATTAATGAAGAAATAAAATAAAACAACATAATTTTTTCTCCTACATTTTCTATGGTTTCTCCTCAATTCAGGTGGCCACAAGTCAGATTTAATTACTGTATTTTCCCCCTTTTACTTATCTTCTCTCTCTCTTTGTCCTTTCCTTCCACTCCCCCTCCTTCTCTTTCTTTAAGATGAGAGTTTCTCTGATGACTACATATAGCTCAGTGGGTGGCTTGGAGGAGAAAACGAAACAGAAATTCTCCATAATGACAGCAGTTGTGTATGAAAGTTGAAAATGTATTCAGGCATGCTCTATATCATAACAGAAAGCCAGATACTTAATGAGTTAAATTGTATAATTGGGACTTTTCTTAACCACACAACCCTCCCATTTTTCTTGCTAATGATAAGAAATAGTGGAAGCAGTTGTAAGACAAGACAAACTAGAAACTAACACTTTCATGTTGGCTAAGTAGAAGACTAATCTATTTCTTAAGCTAATTTAATGTAATTAACCAACATCCAGGAGAGCCAAGACAAATTTCAGCATTTATAGTAGGTAGTATTTTAGACTATATGTTGGAAATGATAGCCCATCGTGGCATTCTTTGTGGTCTGGCCATGTTTAGTATAAACCATCATTCAAGAAATGCTGGAGTGTCTGTTAAGTGATGATTTAAGCGGGGTAAAAGTGGTAGGAGAGGCAAGTGGGAAGAAGTTGTAATCTTAAAAAAGGAATAAAAAATGGTCATGACTTAGATGCCACAATTTCTTTCACAGTTCCTCTTAGTAGACTGAACCAGATGCATAAGTTAGCATCTCTCCAGGCATTGTAGTTATTGCATTAGACTTGCTAATTCTTGAGCTGTGATTCAGTGAGTTCTGGTCTAGGTCAGGGGGAGGCAGAGAGAGAGAGAGAGAGAGAGAGAGAGAGAGAGAGAGAGAGAGAGAGAGAGAGAGAGAGAGAGAGAGAGAGGAGAGAGAGAGAATATGAAGGAGAAGAAGGAGGAAGGAGGAAGGAGAAAGGGAGGGAGGAAGATAAGTACTTAGGAATGAAGAATGAAGAGGGTTGGAGGCAAAAAGGGAAGAATAGAATTCAAATCTCATTGAACCATCTCTGCACACCCATCTGGCTTTATAAAAGACAAAGGGAAAAATCCACACTAGAGATTTCTAAAACTACTTAACAGTGAAAAATTCAATAATTTCATAGTCTTCTGAATCCTTTTTTTTTTTTTTCTTCATTACTAATAAAGTATGAACCCTTCCTTGGCCCATAGTAACTCTTCATTGGGCAAGACAACTTTCACTTTAAAATTCTCCAGGTGTTTTTCCTCACCTCAGGAAGGCTATTAAATATTCAAATGAAGTTACCATAATCCCTGAAGATGTTACCTGTGCCCATTTATATTATGCTTTAGCATGATTTTTTTTTAAAGAGAGAGACTTATTTTTCTTGATTTTGTGTGTTAGGTTTATTACTTTATTATCATGAAGGTATGTATTTATTTAGTCATTTCTTCATTTACTTTTAGCTCCGGAGCACATTGCTCTCTGGTAACTGCTTAGAAGTAATTTTCTTACTGTGTTGACCATGTAGGATAAATACCTTGTGTTCTGAAAGTGTAATTATTGGAAAATTTGTCAGTACTCAGTGTTTTTTTTTTAACCTGGCCTTTCCCATTGCTAACTTAGCCTGAGATGTCAGTCCACATAAGAATGGAAGTTCTCGAAGCTGCCTTTGGCCTTTAACCCACCAACCCCTGCTGGTTTGTCCATTATTTTCTTCTTGTTCTGCTAAATTCCTACCTCCTCGGGTGAGCATTTGTCTTCCTTAGGAAGAATTTTCAGCTTTCATTATGTAGTTATTTATAAATGCCTGCTGTCTCTTGAAAATGAGGTTTTCTCTAGTCAAAAACTACAGTTCAAATCTGAGTGGGCTTTAAGATCGAAAGTCTCCAGAACTGAAGCTCACAAACCAACAACTGACTTGTGCAAACTGCAAGTTGTTCTATATCTAATTAGACTGTATATATTTAGAAGCCAGCAAATATGGTAGTATATGAAAAAAAAATCATTTGGTTGCCACTGACAGGATAACATTGGGAACTTTTCTTCTCATTCCTGCCAGGGTTTTAGAACAAACGTCAATGGGAAGTGGTAGTAAAACATTGTCCTTCTTGATCTCCAAGGTCAGCAAGTGAAAATTTTGGTTTCACTAAAAACACAGAGACAACTCGATAACTATTAAACTAAGCATTTACCATACTGGTTTGACTCAACAAACTGTGCTGTGCTCATTTGTTAGTAGTGGTTTACTTTGTAATGTATTTGTATTTCCAAGGGCATGGTGGTGCATGCCTTCGATCTCAGCAGAGGCAGGCAGCTTTGTGCTCTACAGAGTGGGTTCTAACACATCCTGGCATACACAGAGAAACCCTGACCTACCCCACCCCCCAAAAGGCCAGCAACACGACACCAAAAATTATAATTAATGATTATTTGAAAAAAACGCTGAATTGTAACATTAAAGACTTCAATCAACACTAAAACCACAATAAATAAGCAAACATGTTGATAGCTAAAAGCATTCTGTACAGAAGTTGTAGAAACATCCTAGTTAAATTTCTACCTACACTTATTTGCAACCTAAAGCTAGGGTCTCTCTAAGCAGTGTGAGTTTTGCTGGTCTGACACTCTTTATATGGGTTCTAAAACTTTTCTTGTTACTATCATTTTATGGAAATTACATTTAAGTGCCTCTGTCATTTTTTTCTGATATTCTGATAATCCCCACCAAATAAATATTTGTCCCATTGCTTTCCGAGAAATATTTCCTGATGCTTTGGAAGTCAGAGGAGCACTAGCTCCATTAACCAATGACAATAAGTAAACTAATCTTCGGTAAGAAAAATAAAATATTAGTCCTATTTTCTTTTCCCACTTTTGTTTGTTCCCTTTCTCCCAGGTGCTTGGAAAGTTTTGATGTGTATTTTAGTACATGTAAGCAGGTTGTAATGTATTAGGAACTTTAATGTAGTGCATACAAACAAAGACTCTACTGTGGTCAAAAATTGTCTGAATTCTCCTTCAGCATTGTGTGATTTCTGCCTATCCCTTTCTTTAGGCAGTACTAACGTTTCACATAGAGCAGGGTTCTTCATTAGGATGTACAACTTTCTAGCATTTATTCCTCAAGGATAAGATTCTCTCATAAAGTTGTATTATATTTATTCCATTATTATTGTCATTAAATTTTTTAAGGGTTGAGAGATGGCACAGCAATTAAGTGCATTGTTTTTATTGCAGAGGACTCCAGTTCAATTCCCAGCACACACATGGCTGCTCACAACTCTCAGTAAGTCCATTTCCAGGAGATCTAACATCCCCTTTCGATCTCTGCAGGCAACGTGATAGCATGTAGTGCATAGACCTACAGGCAAAACACTCATACACAAAAATAAAATAAATTCTATTGAATTCAGGGTTTGCTTGAGAATCAGCAGGATGTTAGTTCAAAACAGAGATGGGGAATAAATGACTATTCAGCAGTTAGAAATAACCCAAGAGATTTGGCTCTGGATTGAATCTGCAACAATCAGCTTTTCAGCATCATTGAAATTTGAAGTACTTTTCTTTCTCTCTTCCTCTCTTCCCCTCTTTCTCTCTTTCTCCTTTTTCTCTTTCTCTCTCTCTCTCTCTCTCTCTCTCTCTCTCTCTTTCTTTCTTCCTTTTTTAAAAAGATGTATTATATGTAGTCAGATATAGCAGTACCCATCTTTAATGCCAGTCCTCTTGTAATAGAGAGATTTGGATCTCTGGGAGTTCTAGCCAGCCTTGTCTACATGAAGAGTTCCAGAACAACCAATGTAGCATACAAAGACTCTGTCCCAAAGACACAAACATAAACAAAACAAAACAAACATTTGTTTATGAATATTTTGGCTTCATGTTTATATGTGTACATATATATACATACACACACACACTCTATGAGTCTTTTTATTTGTTTGTTTGTTTGTTTGTTTTTTATTTATTTATTTATTCATTATGTTTTCGTTAGACATTTCCTTTATCTTTCACCAAACCCAAAGACTACTCATGTCCTCAGATAGCCTTGAAGGCCTGTAATAGAGGTTTTTTTTTTTTTTCACTTTGCTATACCTGATACACAATCTAGTATGTTTAAAGGTAGTTTGATTTATGATTTTCACTGTTCTGTACCTATAAGGAACAAAACAAAACAAAACAAAACAAAAAACCAAAAACCAAACAAACAAAAAAACCAAAAAACAAACCTATGTCATTAAGCTGTCACTACAGGGAAACATGGTATTTGGGTAAACTGAATCTATGATCTCACTCCATTGTCACTGGTTCTATAATAAACTGCCTCTTCTTCCCTTAAAAAAATAAATTCAAAAATATTTTTAGGAAGGGCAATTACCATTTTCTGCATATGTCATTTTGAATTTAAATCCATCTCTCAGTTTCTGTAGTTGGCGGTTCAGTATGTGGCTGGTGTTAGAATGCATACAGGTCTTTATGCCCACCTCAACCCCTCCAGCTGACTTGTTTCTCCCATACTCTGAAATTCCTTGATGGTTTTTAAAAATACCACCGTGAACTGAAAATTACAGATATGGCCAAAACAGTAGCAAGGTGTTCCCCAACAGCTGTACTTCCTAGGAATTCTGGGAATTAAGTATTAAGTGGTTATGAGACTGAAACATCTATCATATCATCTGGGAGTTCATGAATCCTTATGTCTCATTCTAGATGTGTTCCCTGCTTTTATACTAAGGGTGTTTATAACAAAATAATTCAAAGCCTTCCAGACTATGTGTGAATAGCTGCTGAAAATGATCTATCTTTTTTTCTATAAATAATAAAATCTTGGTATTTATTGATGTTAAAAAATTTTTTCCTAAGTCAGTCAGGTCTGATTCCTGTCCAGGATTGCTAGTTTCTGAACTTGGCTTGGTTTCCTGAACACTTGACCTGGAAAAGGATTTCTCTTCCCCAGTTATTACTTTCCTCATTATAGTAAGAAAATAATTATTTATTACGTGGTTCTCTACACTGGATTTGTATTAAAGAATTCTTTTAAGGTCAGGCTATGTGATCCAAACACCTTGAAAGACAGAGGCAGAAGGATCATTATGACTAGAGGCCAGCCTAGATTATAGTGGAAGATTCTATCTCCCAGAATCACAGAACAAACAAGATAAATGATCAAGAATCATTTCTGTTCATATAGAAGAATTTTGCTCAGTACTTGGTAGGCCATAGTGCTATGCCCTCAGAAGGTAAATGGTTCATGAGTTGTGGATGTGTGTGTGGACAGGTCTGTATATGAATATGTGTACACATGAGTATGTATGAATATGTGTATGTGTGTGTGCATGTGTGTGTGCACGTGTGTGTGCATGCATGCATGAGTGTGTTGGTAGATGTTTGTGTGTGCATGTGCATGTATGTACACATGTGTGTTTGTGTCAGTGTGTTTATCGAGTGGTTTAGGTTGATTTATGCTAAAACTAAATGGGAAAACAGATGTAGCTCCAAGTGTCTTCTAGGTTCTAGTCTTTACTGCATTACATAGCTGTCAGGTGAGTTACAAAAATGAACAGAGATTTTCTCACTAGAGAAAATTATATAAGGATTTTAATTAAAATGTTATTGTGAGTCTGATTAACACCTAATACATTGCTTGGGAACACTTGGCAGTTAGTTATTGTGGATTTTTCTTTCTAATGCAGTATGGTTCTATTATTTTAACAATATATGTAAAAAACTATAAGAATTAATTAACATACTGTGGATGTGAGTGATGGCTGAACTTTCAATATATTTTCCCTCCTTGATAAATAATCAAAATTTATTGTTCATTGAACTGAAATAAATGAATTGACATAAAGTCATACTTGAATAGAGAGAGAAAAATTAATTACTATCTCTAATACCACTAAAAGTATTTCATTTTAAACAAAGTCACAAAGAAACAATTTCAAATAACAGTTGGCATAGGTAAAGAAAGAATGTTATCAGATAGCAGGACAAGTAATCTCTTAATAATTATTTTGAGACTACATATTATTAACGTTGAACTTCAGACTGATCATCTATTTAACTACTTTTTCCAAGTCTGAAAATTTTAAAGATGAGACTAGGCATGAAATGGTCAATATTATACATTCCACTGACAATTATCTGAAAGGTATCTGACAAATGACTCACTTTTTGTAATGTAATCCGATAATTGAAAATGGATTATCTCCCAATCACAGCAGAAAATCCTCTCACTCCTGAACATCATTCTTCTACAGGCTAATAGGACAGGCTATAAAAACTATTACCTCAGTGATTTCGCAGTCTCCACAACTGTACTCTAGTCTTCCCCTGCTCTGAAAAGATGCTAGTGCTCTTGAAGAAGGAAGAATTGCTGAGTTTTCTTGTCCTTAAGAACTTCTTATTTGAAGGTATTTTAAGAAGTCAGTAGCATGCATAAATCCCATGTTAAATAATGTCAGACATTAGATATTAAAACTTCATAGAGTTGGACGTGGTGGCACACGCCTTTAATCCCAGCACTTGGGAGGCAGAGGCAGGGATTTTTGAGTTTGAGGCCAGCCTGGTGTACAGAGTGAGCTCCAGGACAGCCAGGGCTATACAGAGAAACCGTGTCTTGAAAAAAACATATTTTCCCGGGTATAAGAATAATAGTTCAAGGCTATAATAATTATTAAATCATTAGATCTTTATTGAAATTAAGATATTATAATTAATGTTGATTATTTTTCTGCCAAGAATAGATGCAAATGTTAGGGAAGAGCACAAGATTTCTTTCCATAATTTATATCATTTATTCCAGATAATGGTATGGACAGAAAAAAAGTTGCACCTCAACATTTGTATACAGTGTACTAACAAGTAAGAAAATGAGGTTTGCAGGGAAAACAAAATATGTCATATTCAGAAAAAAAATTTTTAGGTATGAGTTTGAAAGAAAAATTCTAATGCTTGAGTTTAAAAATGTGTATTTTATGAAAATCCCAAAATTTTTAAATCATTTCAAAATTTATAAAAGTAAGTTAATTCTGGTTGTTTGTATATATAGTGAACATTAATTTATATTAAAATATTAACTTGCTCATATTATATACACTTTGTTGTTTTAACCATGAAAAATTAAAAAAAAATAGGGATTTAATGGTTGAAAAACTTATCCCCTCTCCTTATATCAGTGTCTTTATTCTTTGTAGATTATTATGAATGTCATTATGAATTATATGGTCAATAATTTAGTATGAGACATTCCAAAGCCACAAAAGTGTCACAATACTTGAAAGTAAGTTTATTTACAGAGTATTAATGCTAGGAAATATATTTGGATATCCAGAATTAAAATAGATTTAGTTACAAGGAGAATGAATTTGATGGATAACAGAAGATTTGAAGTGAATAAAAAAGTCACATTTTTTATAATATTAATCTCTCACATTGAGCTATGCAGCACTGAGCAGCCCAAGGTCAAGGCAAATATTTTACTTGAAATAAAATCAATTTTAGACAATAAAAGGCCTAGATCCTATCAGTGAATAAAATATAACCTCTTTAAAAATTCCCTTTTAAATTAGCAGGACATATGAGTTTATGTATTATAATATAGTATCCAAGAATAATAAAAGTTTATAGTTCACCTTCATATTAACCTTGATTCTGAGTGGGAAGTCATATGCCACAAGGGATTGGTCTAACCCTTTTGTTACATATCAGGTTTCACTCATATTAAAAGGTTAACTTCATTTATTTTGGTCTACTTTTGAGATTGTCAGAATTCATACATTTTACACAATATTCATCATGCTGGGCATGTCTATGGGTACATAGACTCTATTGAAAAAGATTGCAGCAATTGGGAAGAGAAAAGTTCAAGAAATCTATAGTAAGTAATACCTGGTGACTGTACTAATGCACTATTGAAAATTATTGTAAAGGGTTTTACATGTTTCCACCATCAAAAACTGGGACTGGAGATATTGCTCACTTACTATTTTTGCAAAGGAGCCAGATTTGGTTTTTAGCACCAAAAAGGCAGCCTACAATCATGTCTCTCCAGTTCCAGAGGATGCAAGGATGCAATGCCTTCTTTCGATCTCAGTGGGTATCAGCTTGTACATAAAACACATACCAACAGTAGGTATATATATATGCATATGGTAAATATATATTATATAAATATACATAATTTAATAATAAAATAAATCTTATAAAATGGTAACAGTTTGATAATTTAAGTATTAATTAGTTCAGCTGAGCCTTTTTATTTGTGTCCATATTTCAAAACCCATCTTATGTGAAAACATGCAGAATATTAATGTATAGTTAAAAATACTTATATAAAGAAAGAGAAGATAAATGTCCTCAGACTCCAGATCCTCCTGTCTCAGACTCAAGACAGAGGGCTAGAATTTTAAGTGTGTAGCACTATGCCTGTCCTCTTTGAAGTTATTTTACAAGCATTTTCAGCAAACTTTCCTCTTAAACTTCTTTTCCAGTTACACTTACCTCCTTTTCTCACCCCACTTTTGCTAGCTATTCTATTTGTGACACGATGTCTCATCTTAAGAATCTTGAACACCCTCATGCCCCACATCTCTTCCAGGATACAGAATTTTGGTGCTCCAGGAGCATGACACTGAGGCCTGGGTTAAACAACAGAACACACCTATCATGTCTCCCCACGATCCAAGTTTGTTATACTATTACACCACTTGAAACTCTCAAGAGTAATAATAAGACCAGTTGCATCATGTACAGAATACCCTGTAGTGATTCAGAGTGAGTAGGTTTTATTTTTCAGCTACTTAACTGACCTTGGTGTAGATAACAGTAATAGAAAACCCTTCTGTTCTTCCTAGCATTATCTCTTATGTACTCTTATGTGTCTTCACTTCGTCAAGACCAGTCTTTGATTCTCATAGTACTGAGACTAATTACTTCATAGTAATATAAACTTTGGGTTCTAGATTTTAGAAGTGATTAAATAAAATAACTATATTGTTTTAAACACTGAACCTTGCAATTAGAATTTCACAGACTCATCATATATTATTTCTTTAAAATCTACCTTTTCATTTATAAAAAAGAAAGTGACAACTGACCTCTTGATTCTTGGTATTAACCCAGCAAGAGTGGCCAGTACCTTTGAATGACTTGACTTTACTCTTTATTCCTATATTAAATCAGAGTTACAGATATAATAATTTAGGAGAAAAGTCAAATATTTAATTAGTACATACATATCTATGTCTACGTGTACGTGCGTGCATGCACGTGCGTGTGTGTGTGTGTGTGTGTGTGTGTGTGTGTGTGTGTATGTGTAAAGAAAAGTTCAAGTAATTTATAGTAATACCTGGTGGTTCTATTAACATACTTTTGAAAATTACTGAAAATAGTTTTACATGATGCCATGAACAAAAACTGGAACTGGAGAGATGGCTCAAAGATTAAAGGCACTTACTTCTTTTGCAAAAGAACCAGATTTTGTTTTTAGCACCATCATAGCAGCCCATAATCCTGTGTCTCTCCAGTTCCAAAATATCCAAAGATCCAATGTTCTCTTTTGACATCCATGGTCCCATATATATACATACATATATATATATATATATATATATGCACATATATATATATGTATGTGTGTATATATGTGTATATATAGTGTGTGTACTTTAATTTTTATATAATGTAAAATAATTATTTTTATTAATTATTATTATTATCATTATTGATTGAGACAGAACCTCATGTCTGGTTCTGGATGGTGTTGAACTCACTTTGTAGACCAGGTTGGGCTTGAATTCATAGAAATTAGCCTACCTCTGCCTCCTGACTCCTGGGATTAAATTACTATACCATCATGCACTGCAAAGTATTATTTTACACTGTATGTACCATGAGCCAAATAATACGTGAAGAAAGATGAAAGCTGAGATTCCTGAAATTAAGAAAATTTTGTTGTAAAGTCAAGGAATGAGTCAACATTTAACTTTCAACTCAACCGTTACATCTTCAATAAAGAGTTAACATTAATTTATAGAATGTAAAACAATAAACAAAATATTGCAGCAGCAACAACAAAACACCTTTTAGTTACCAATGTTTGAAGTCCTAAATCCTAACTCAATCTATATTTTCAAAAAGAAAAAGAAAACAAAATATTACCAGGACAGAACTTAAGAACTAAAATAATAAATATTTTGTACTAAGAAAATTGGTACATAATCACTGATAGCTTTATTTTTTTCATTGAATTGTATTGGGCATAGTGTTTGAAGGATTTCTAAACCCCTAAAATGTTAACAAATCTTCCTGTCTCAATGTACATGCTTTTGTACAAATCAAGTGGCCACGATCAGTATGCATTTCTTGTAGAAAGAAAATGTAAGTGACATTTTGAAATATTTTAATTGCATGTTCAGAAGTGCTAGTGGATATGCCAAAGTGAGAATGGTTCCTGAAACTAATTAACATGTCTTCATTTATCAAAAGCACTAGAGCTGTTATAAATACTAACAATAGCTTTGGATCAGGACATTTCTGTTTGTCTGTTGATACTCAATACTGTTGTAGTGCCCCACACTATTGAGTTGAAGCAATCTTTGTTTGGCTTCAACAAGATTGTCCCACACCTTCTGTACTGAGGCTTCTTTATCTTTCATGGGTATTCATATTACTGATGTTGTGGATTTGAATCAAATCAATACAGTCATTGTTTCCCACAGAGTTGAGAAGTTGAAGGAATCATTAAAATACATTCTAAGCACTACTACATGAACACTAATCTGTCAAATGCTAAATAAAAGGCATTAACATCAATTAAATATGAGTAATACAAAATAAGCTAAGTGTTGGGGATAGCATATGGGTTAATACAAAGTCTTGCCTCGTAACTTGACTCTATATTAAAACAAATACCTCCAAGTTACAGAACAGAATAACTGCAAGGCCTTCATTTTGTCATCTCTTAAGAATTCCAAATTTTGAGGATCTAAGCCATGGGGATTATGAAAATGTGAAAAAGCATTGCATTAGAAACTAAGATTGCTTTCTGAATTGCCCATGCATTAGTAATTGCTAGTAAGCCACTTTACTTCTCTGATCCTTAGTTTTGTTTTATGTAGATACATGAGCATATGAGACGTTAATGCTATAGTTTTTTTCAGACAGCTCTAATCATGATGCTGAAATCAGTAACAGAACAGAGACAGTGACACAGCAAAGGAACGCAGCATCAGAAGTATTTTATGGTTAGTAATGTAACCGTCATCCTCTTGATAAGTAATTCTCCAAATTCATTCTGATTTCCCATGATTCATCTCTGAAGACAAAGAGTTTGCTTGCTTCTATAATAATAACATTTCCTGGTAAAATGAAATGAAGATCAGTTAGCCAAGAAAACTAAAGTGGAATGTGGTAAAGGGAAGTTGCACCTAGATTGTTTTAGAGGTCCAGAAAAGCATAAGAGAGTACAAAGAGTGATGTGTCCTAAATGTGAGCTATACTTGGTTATAGCAGCCAAAGTGCATGATCAGCATTTCCATTATAAAGAAAGGAAAGTCAAATCGTGCAGAGATTTTACATGTACCCTTGTCTAGAAACTTGATTTGTCTCCGGTTTGAACTCCAAGCTGAGTTAATTATATATTGAATTGTGAGTTTCTTTTCAGGAAATGGTGTGGCTCAATGATGTTTAGTGCTTTGGCAATTGTCACTCCATGGTAGAAAGGTTCTAAAAGGGGATTAGATTTTAGCTATTTTAACATTAACTAAAATGGAAAGAGCATATATTAGGGACAAAAACATCTTGGATCTTAGTAACATGTATCTATGAAGCTAACTTGGTGTCTTTGGAAATCTTCCATAGTCCTTTGGCGGTTATTTTATTTTATTTTTTTCCTGTTGGTAAAAAACAAAGCAAAACAAAACAAAAACAACACAACACAACACACACACACACACACACACACACACACACACACACACACACAGAAGACCCGGACCTTTAAAGCAATGTCAGAGTGAGATGCAAAGAACCTGGAAAAAAGCAAAGTTTTCATGTTACAGTTTATGTAATTGTGGCACATTTTTGTTATGATGTCCGGCATGGGCATGTGACTTGAGTAAGGCAGGCCCTCCAGGAGTCCAGTTTGAGCTTAATTGAGAGTGAGGGATTGAGCTAAATAAGGTTAAATACTCCACTGTTCTCTCATCAGCTTCTATTTCTTCTGTTCAGTGAGTATTAAAAGGACCACAGTAAAGAGATTTGCTACAGTTTCCTGACCTGTGTCAGCCTATAATGGCTTTGATGTGCCAGGTCACAACCTGGGAATATGTTAATTATTGTGGACTTTTGAAAACAAAACATAGTTCTTTTTTATGAATCAAATGGTTGACATAGGAGAATTGAAAAGGATATTGCTTGCTCTTTCTTAAAATAAGAAAAACATAGACCACATATTTAGAACTTTAAGAGTTGAAAATTTCCTTCTATTGAATTTTAAATATGTAAGTTACATTTTCTTTGGCCTCCATTTGATTTCTCTTTGTTGGCTAAATGACAGCTACTGATTACATTAATATTCAAATCTGTCCTGTCTTCCTAAGAGGTCATTTAAAAAGAATAGCCTGTGTTCTCCCAAGAATAGAATTACTTTTTCTCTTGTAAAGATGGTTTATAGAAGCCAGGAATTTTCTTACAGTATATGGACAAAATAAATATATCTACTGTGCCATCGGGTAATTTACTATTTTACAGACATTGTACCTAATATGTAATTCTAAATCTACAGGTGATCCTCCTTTTAACCTGCTCCATTGCAAAACAAATCAAAACAAACAGACAAAAACAACAAAAAATACAGAATTAATATAGAAATCCATTATGAAGAAATGGCTGAATTGTGACAAAGGTAATCTTTGTTCAACCCACTTTTTAAAAACTAAAATTAAATTTTCTTCTAGTATAATAAGATTATATTTGACAATATCTTCATCGTTAGGTATAACATTGAATTACATTGAGATAGTTCAATGCTACAAAGAATTTACACTGACATAAACTGTAGGTTAGAGAAGGCTATAGGTTAGGCCATCTATGATTTTATTAGTGAGAAAGCCAATCAACATTATTCTTCTGCATGCCTTGAAAATATTTCCCCTTTTTCTCCTTCAAAGACATTCTAACAACTAGCACATAAACCAAAACACAGTCCAAAAGTGAGAACTGTTCCTTTAAGTGAAGGTAGCATGTTTCATATTTCCTGTTCACTTTCTCTGAATGTGACCTAATTAACTCACAGATAAAGTAGGATTAGGAGAAATTAATAATTCATAAGTATTTTACCCCAAAACATGTGTTTGAAAGACTCATTTTGTCTGTTTATTTCTTTCTGGTATGTCTGTTCTTATAAAGGCACTCTCTTACCATCTCTAAGCTTCCCCATTAAGATGTCGATTATCTCTACAATCTCATTTAATAACTGTAAAATGTGGAGGATGTTATGGATGCTATTTCTAGAAAATTTATCCATTAATAATAATTGAATTATATCATTAATTTAAAATAATGTGAGACTTGTAGAGTTTCATTTACTTTTTACATACATACGTTATATAGGATTGGAGAATTAAATAGATTTCAAGGTATTTATATATTTTAGAAGTATCTTGACATGTAATAGCATTATAATAACATGTCTGATCAGGTGAAGTTTTAAACAAAAAAATCAAACTTTAATGTACTATGAAGTACTAAAAACTCTTCGGAAACCCTTGTTATGGAAATCCAGGTATGTCTACCTGGGAACAGAGACACTTCTAGTATATTAGGGAACATATGATTTCTAAGAAGTACACCATATAGTTAATAGTGTTCATTCACTAAGTCATCATAAGGACTAGATGGAGCTATGGGAGGAATTACATTCTAAAGGTCAGTTTTATATCTATAAAAGCATATCATTTCTTGGAAAGCTCATAAAATACCAGTTCATAAAACTTGTGTGTTTCACCTAATTTGTCCATATGAATTGCCACCTGAGAAACATTAGCCATCCTAGTAGACAGATGCACTCTACACAAGAATAGCTTATGATTAAAAATCAGTAGGTAGGTTGTGGATTCACATTATTTTGGCAATATTTGCCCACAAACATATCAGCACCACTGAACTGCCCTACACTCTAAAAACAGACAATAGCTAGATTCTGAATATTATAATATGTTAGGTAGGTGGACAGATAAGTGGATAAAAATAGAACTCTCACCAACAAACTCCTAGCTGTAAACAGTTGTCTACACTGTAGTCTGACTTGGTGTAAACAGAGTTCTCAGTTTATGAGAAACCTAGCATTTTCCATATGCACTGTCATAATCCATCCTCTCTCTGATGTTCATGCTTCATTAGCATTTAGCACACAGGCCTTGGTTTTCTTGAAATGAAATATAAATGTATTGCACTCATACTTGTGAATAATATACGATTTCAGTAGATACCAAGGTCTTGTTAGTGTTTTTGAGATACTAAACTCATTAATATCACTACTCTTCTACTTTTTATATGCAAATAATTTCTTTAATGTTGTAACAATGCGTTTTGAAGTTTGCGACATGAATTGGTGACACTAACCTGATTGCTTTCATAATAGTGTTGAGTGCTACCAAATTAGCAAGAGATGGTTCATGGTGTAACACTGGGAATGGAAGAGCGCTCTCTCTGTAGCCCTCGGCAGCAATGGGAGTGTGCATGCATACAGTGATGCTTATTCCTCATGAAACACTGAAAGCAACTTGGAAGGCAAACAAGGCAAGGGTTTTAGAAAATCTGACAGCTTGAATTTTTTTTTTTTAAACTGTGATTCACCGCAAGTCCTCCTACTGCTTTTTAATAGATCACTAAAAATATTCATTGCAGATGATGTCTCATGTAGTAAAGATAAGGTTACTTAATTATGAACTTTACATTTCAGGGTGGGAGCAAAGTGTATCAACTTGATTTTTCTTGTTTTCTTTTTGAATTTTCAAGGCAGGCTTTCTCCTGTGTAGCCTAAGCTATCCATGACTTTGCCCTGTAGACCAGGCTGCCCTCAAACTCAGAGAGAACTGCCTGCCTCTGCCTCCAAAGAGCTGGGATTAGAGGGGTGCACCACAACCTGTTCCAGTCTGATTTTTCATTTTTATTTCTGAAAAAATAAACTTGGTTTTCAATTATTTTATTTATTTTATAGAAAGATTTATAAGAATTTGTAAGAGAAAAAATAATAGAAATATATTCTTGCAAGCTAATCTAAGGCAGTTGCACCTAATGACAGTGGAGATAGGATTTCACTCTTTTAAAAAAATATTGCTCGAAAGTGAGGTCTCAGCAAACGTATGTATCCCAGAAATATATAGCGTCTATAGAACATTACAGTGTGTGGGGGAGACTGCAGTAAGATCTACCACCCATAGTGTGTCAGCAGCTTGCATGCTGCTTGTCTGTTTTCAATGCAATGTCTGTGGACTGTCTATAATTTGCATTTTGCCTGAAAGTCTCTCTGCTCATTAACCTTTTACAGGTGCTGTCCCAATCTGTGGAGCTGCAAATACTACAGGAATGGGCAATAGTTATAATGACAAAACCGGGGCACCCACTAAACTGTTTTTGCTGGCACATCCTTGGGCAGTGATTGATAGAGGATTCAATGACTTAGATACTTATGACCAAGTTCAGGAGATAGAATGGAGTTATTGTCTGAATGAGGGCTATATTACCCTGTTGCATGTTGGAGATGTATTTATTTCTGGTTACCTTGACAACTCTTCCCTGGTGGCAGGGGGTGGGGGGAAGGAGAGGAAATGGACCAGTGATGATTTAAATATAAAATCACCAGAAGTTGTTCCTCAAGATGTGGCTAGAAAATTCAGCAGAATTTAATCACATGCTGTTGTTTTCTAAAACAGTTTTCAATAATATATATGCTTCATGGCAATTTAAAATAAAAGGTCATGAGGTTAGACTATTGACAAATAGATTCTAATAAGCTAAAACTATAGAGAAAAATCAATTATACTAAGTATTCTATAATGCTGATTCTCTTTTAAATTAAGAGACAATTTAATGTGACATCAATTAACTGAGTACAACATTTATCATTATTTTGTGTTTTCTTTTCTTAATAAAACGTTTCTATTTTGTAGTGAAGGGGAAAAAATTAGAAAATGTAGGCTGTCACATAAGTAAAAGACGTGGGCTGCATGTTTCTATCTTTATTTATCATTTATATATCTGTTTATCTATCTATCTATCTATCTATCTATCTATCTATCTATATCATCTATTCATCTATGTATCTATTTATCTATCTCTATCATCTGTATTATTAAATGGTAAAATTAAATGGTAAAATAAAATTAAAATATCCTCATCCTTTCCAAGCAGTGCCTGAAAATATTTTTATTTTTCAATATAGCATCACTACTTCACCTATGTGTTCTTTTATTCATAGTATAGTGATTAAGGAGCAGAGAAATCTTCCTGAGTAAAAGTCTATTGAGTGAGTACTAAACAGACTTTGGTAAACCAGTTATTTAAACCACCAGAAATTATTTAGTCAGAGAAAGCAACTATGATGGTGACCATCATTAATGTTATTAAAATAGAGATGACAATGATTTTAGTCTTTTTCTGTGAATGTATATTAAGGGGTAGACACTGAACAAAGCAGCAAGCGACCCTGCTTCTTCTACTCAGTAATATTACAGTGTGAAATACTGTTTTGTTCAATTTTTCATTTTATTCACATGCTCATTCAAATTATTAACATTAATAATCCCTTCCTCTTTTTACTAATGACCATCAACTAATCGTCTATAAACTCTGCTTTTAAAGTGAAGGAAAACTGAACCTGAGTCCAGAAAGAAGGGAAAGTCCCCTAGTTTTCTTACTACGGAGCAGAATCCACAGTGCTAATTCTCAGAGCTTTGTTTATCCTCTCCTCACCACAGCATTTCCTTAAATGAAGATATACATTTTAGAAACCAATCTAATTAAAAACTTCTACTCTAGACTGTCACCTTTACACTGTTAAAATCTTTAAAAAATGGTATCTCTTGAAATATGAAATTGGCTCAGCCTGACTCCTCAATCCAATTCAAAGGTATGCTTTACTTTTGGAAGTCATTCTTTGTATTTCAACTGAGTGATTTGTACTCCTTTTAGCACCTGGCAATAAAAATTTCCAACATAGATCAGTATAAACAATGTCAATAGATTTGATCATGCCCATGGCTTTTATCAAAAGACATTGGGTAGTTCATGTATCATAAAATAAAAAAACTTTAGTATAATTTGGGGGACAACATATTATTTCCCCATGCTCAGTCATTTACCTCATTGAAAGAGAATTCTAGGATCATTCTTCCTCATGAACTTCTAATCACTCTTCATTTGGTAGTAAATTAAGTTATCAAAATACTTACTTGCCAATGGTGACTACTGAGCATTTGCAATATGGCTATAACTATTAAAACACATGAAATTTAAAATTGATAAAATAATATAAAATATCTCATAATGACATCACATTATTTTTCCCATACTGTATTGAACAAAATGAAGTATAATTAATGTTACTTTTATTGACAAACCTTTAGTTTCTTAAACTTTGCTACAATGGTATATTAACATACCCTTGTGTTGGGGCTGGAGAGATGGCTCAATGGTTAAGAGCACTGACTGCTCTTCCAGAGGTCCTGAGTTCAATTCCCAGCAAACACATGGTGGCTCACAATTATCTGTAATGGGATCTGTTGCCCTCTCCTGATGTGTCTAAAAAGAGCGACTGTATTCAACATACATAAAATGAATAAATCTTTTAAAAAATACTATTTCTTAAAAAGAAAAACATACCTTTGTGGTTCATATTTATGGTTTTCATTGTATCATGTAAATTGATATAGACAGGATTTTATGTATTATATATAAAAATACCCAAGAATTAAAGATAAAACAATGAAGCAACATTTTTTGGTGGTATTATAAAAAATCCCTACATAGTTAGCATCTTAACACAACAATAAGTTATTCTGTTACATTTCTTCAGTTCAGAGACCTAAAGAAACTAATGTGTCAGCAGGGCTAGGTTCCCTTTGAAGAAATTAAGGGAGAATCATTTTATTGCCTTTCTACTATCCTCTATTTAGCATTTTATTCATCTTCAAAGCAATATTGGGATCAGCACTTGCATCACTGTTATTTCTCTGATCGTCTTTTCTGATTCTTATATAATAAAATGACTCTGTAATTACATCACCTCTAACTGGACAAAACAGGATAGTCTCCCATTTCAGGATCACCTGATCTGCTGTTTTAATTCTCCTTTGCTATATAAGTGGATATATTCACAGGATCCTAGGATTAGAATGAAGGCATTTGTAGGTTTCCATAACTATACTTATCAAAATGTTTATACCTGTACTTGTATTTAATATAATTAACATGAATATAAAAACATCTTTCATGTACTTATTTATGTATAATCCATTATCTATTATGTATATCTATGCAGCTTCTTTTTCTTCCTCACAAAAACCTCATTGTCTCTCTTTAAATTTTCTATTATTTTCTTCATGGTATTATTTTTTTTTCTTATGATCTATATCTCATAAAAGCTTCAGATAGTTTTTAATCTCACCCAACAAGTCATAAATAAAGGGTAGAACATAGCCACATTAAAAAAAAGTTTTCATTTTTAATTGATTGTTTATGATTAGAACAAAAATCTATCCAAGTCTGCTACAGTTTGCTGTGTTACTCAGGTCGATGAATTAGTGACACAGCAGCCATGTAGGGAAGACAGAATGCGTACTGCAATGGAAGAGCACATATTTCAGCAGGGGAAAATCAGTCGATTTTTTTGAAGAAGAAAATGCTTTGAGACAAAAGTGAATAAAGGAAAGGAGAAACCTGCTTTTCACTCTAAGAGTCTTGGTTATTTGAGCACACCTTTTCAGACTTTTTAAGTCTACCTTGGGGCATACTACTGTTAAATGAAAAGTAAGTTCCCCAGAAGCTAGGGGAATGTGGCAGATGTTTGGCAATACTTTATTTTAACCTTTGGATGTAAGAAAGGTTAACTTTTCTTGTCAACGTACACCGTATTAGATGTC
Organism: Montemys delectorum; assembly: GCA_019843815.1. NCBI lineage: Eukaryota > Metazoa > Chordata > Mammalia > Rodentia > Muridae > Montemys > Montemys delectorum. The sequence goes on from JADRCD010208848.1 coordinate 63,875, forward strand.
ATCCATCACACTTTACTTTCAATAATGTTTATGTGTAACTACACACAATTACAAGACAGTTGTTGAGAGTAGTGCTAAGGATCAAGATTTGACCATTGCATTTTGTGAGAGTTTTTCAAAGGTAATAACTCACAATTTAGAATTTTGACTACCTATAAGGCACCATATGCTAAGGTACAGTCCTTATGTATTGATTTCTTATTTTCAGTAAGACTAATTAATGACTTACCTCAAACCTGGAAAAATTACTCATTTACCATATCTTATGCACAAATCTAACTGGAAAGCAGTTGCTTGAACGCTAACATCTTGCCACTGTTTTACCAGCATGCGTCATCTCTGATAGGCTGATATGATATTCCATTCCTCCAAAAATCAGTTCTCCAACAGCAGCTGCATAGCATAATTTTGTACTCTGAATGCTAGACATCTAGGATGAAACTTCCAGTTCAACCCTAGGTTTATTGCAGTATCTTCAGCAATAGGGACACATCATTAGTTCTAACTTGAGACTGCCATTAGTGATAATATGATTTGTGATAATGTTTTATTTTATTCTGATCATAAGAAACTTACTGGAAAACAGATAACTTATATTATCCATTTGGGTTTTCATCCAACAACCTTAACCATTGTCCTCCATACGGAAGACTTTCCTTGGAGTCATCTGCTATCAATACTGTTCTCCACTCTTCCATGTGACTTTCTAATTCTGCAACACATTGAATGCTCAGCCTTATATAACAGGCTCTTTGATTTTTCTTTTAACAAAGAATTAGTGGGCAGGATATCTAAAGACTCACTATCATCTACTTCAAGCAACTGTCAGTTTGCTTTGGTATTCAACAGCTAGCATGGTACTTAACACAAGGTTAGCAAGGCTCAGTACAGCCCAAAAGATTCCATCGCTTGTTCTGTCAAACAAGCAGTATTGGAGCAGCACGGAGGATGGCACAGCCTTATTTAGCTGTGTGTATATATACAACCATTCTCCATGAACCGGCCTGCTTACTCCTCTTGCCACTGACTTGCAGGGCTGTTTCTCATCCCTCACCCATGCCTAGCCTGGCAGGTTTGGCTCATATCCAGCTGACAGCCAAACAAATGCAGGACTTAATTCTTGTCTTCTATGTTTACTGCTGGAGCCTTCTCCTTGGGTCTAATAAACATGCTCAAGGCTGTGTCTACGGCTGTGGCTGTAACCGTTCCTTGTTCCCGCGCTACATCTTAGTTCCAAAAGGACTGAGACCTACACAAACAAACTCTACCCACCTTATACTTTCATATGATGGGAAAAATTATATAATATTTCCTGGGAGGATGGCATTCCAGCTTTAGAGGTAATCTTTTAAAAACTTAGTTTTCTAATCTGTTTTATCACTCATCTCTTCCAAGAACTATTGTCAAGACTACCACCTTCTAAAAGCCCAAAAGCAGAAAACTTCATCTGCCATATTTCTTTCCTCACTGAAATTCTGGCTTAATATAAATCTTATCATATCTGTTTTTAGGTACCACTGGCTATGTTCCTTATTTCCTCTCCTTCTTGTCCTCAAATGCTTTGGCTCCTTGCTAACCTAGTTTATACAAAGGTCTAAATCATTCAGATTCCAAAGCTTTTACCCAAATAGATCACACACACACACACACACACACACACACACACACACACACTGTCGTGACTGTCTTGGCCAGCAAGAAAGACGTGACCTGAGGACTCTTCTTAAAGTAGTTTATTCAAGAACCTTGAACATTCTTCTTCTGACTGACTGACTGACTGACTGACTAACTGACTTCTTGACTTCTGACTTCTCGACTGACTAATCTGATTGATCTCCTGACTGACTTCTCACTTCTTGACTGACTGACTGACTGACTGACTGACTGACTATCTTCTGACTGATCTTCTGACTAATCTCCTGACCCCGAGGGGAACACCCCAGGCCCTTAAATGCTCTACACCAAACCTATCTCAGTAGGCCACGTGGTTCGTGCAGATAGGTTGCCAAACGAGGAAGCAATCCAGGCAAACAAGCACAGACAAATCAATTGTTGTTTATCACTCTAGCGCTCCAGCAAGGAGCAGAAGCTGGCACCATCTTTAGAGCGTGGTTAGGGCAGCTCTCTACAGTTCCCCCTTTTTGTTTTACAGTGAAACGGACAAGAACAGAGGTCTGATCTCTCAAAAGTGAAGAAGAAATACAGGGACATTGTACTACCCCTCCTCAGGCTTCATGTCTCCCAGGGAGGGCCAGACCTGTCCGATGCCTTTTCCACAGAGACAGGTTCTGGGGCATCAACCTGTATGCAATCAGACATGCTCTTCTTGAGGTTGCTAGCTGCAGGCGGCATGCCTCAAGTGCAGTGCTAAGCCTCGAATCCTGAACTTGACAGGCCCATAACCCAGAGGTCGATGGACAGTTATTTCTGCATGACAACAAGCCATGCCTGGGGGGACTGCCCTGCCTCAATGGCTGTAAATACCTGAACCACCATGGCTGCATTCCACTTCTGAATAATCTTTATCTTACACAAACACCAGAGACCAATGAAACAGACAATCAGCAATAGGGCTAAAAGAGCACCCATGCCCACCCACTCTTTCAGATGATTCACGGCAGAGGTGATCCAAGATGATAATCAGCCCTGCATCCTCTCGTAGAGTTGACACTGACGATAGCCAATCTCAGACCATTCATGAGATCTTCAAAACCTGTAAGATACTGAAACAACTATCGAGAGAGATTAGCAGCCTGACTAATACTTTGATATTGAATGGAAGTTACACACAAGCCAGGATATTTCCACTCGAAGCCTAGTTGTGCTAGCTGCCAAAGGGTATCTATTTGTTCTTACTCAGCTGCATCATGGCAGCTGCTAGTAACCAGTCTGTTGATTAGCAAAGCAACCTTGCCCCAAAAGCATATCCCTAACCCAGGCTTGATTCCCAGCTGCTCAATTAGTGTCTGCCTGTTCATTAGCAAATTAAAGTGAAAGAGGATGTGATCCCGTCAAGTACAGACAGGCTCAGCCAAGGACTTTAAAATTCAAGGGCTCATGATAAGCTGCTTAAGTTTCAGATTTTTTGAAGATAGTAGCTCCTGAAGAGCCAAAAAAATTGGGTGAGATTCACTAGCACCCATAGTTACTTTCACTTCTACTTAGTTCACTTTACCGAGAAACTTTATTGCTCCTCTCCGGAGGAGTCTTTATAGTCTCTACTTCCAAGGACCTTCCTTAGTTCCCTTCACCTCGAAACCTTATCCCTCCAACCTGGAGTCTTTATAGCCTCTACTTCCGAGGACCTTATTGTCCCTTCTTACCTGGGAACTTACCAGCCGGTTGCCCTGACTACAGAAAGTTCTGAGCCCTGTTTGGTTTCTCCGTACGGGCCACCATTTGTCGTGACTGTCTCGGACAGCAAGAAAGAGGAGACCCAAGGGCTCTTCTTAAAGCAGTTTATTCAGGAACCTTGAACATTCTTCTTCTGACTGGCTGACTGACTGACTGACTGACTGACTGACTGACTGACTATCTTCTGACTAATCTCCTGACCCCAAGGGGAACACCCCAGACCCTTAAATGCTCTACGCCAAGCCTATCTCAGTAGGCCACGTGGTTTGTGTAGATAGGTTGCCAAATGTGGAAGCAAACCAGGCAAACAAGCACAGCCAAATCAGGTGTTATTTATCACTCTAGCGCTCCAGCAAGGAGCAGAAGCCGGCACCATCTTTAGGGCACGGTTCGGGCAGCTCTCTACACACACACACACACACACACACACACACACACACACACACACACTGTGGCACAGTAAAACTATTAAAATTCCACACGAGTCCTGGACATTTGCTTAAATATCCTTAAATATCCTGTAAATGCAGAAATGCAGTTCTGTCTGGCCAAGTGAATTGGACACCCAACGCCATCTCTCATATTATGAATTCAATCAGTATGCTTATCTTTTCTCTACTGCCTCCTAGTCTGTGATATTCATGTGAACCTCAGCCAATGATAACTCATTGAACTCAATCCTTCAGGGGCTGATTTTCCTGCTATAGTCTTAGGATATGCATCCTTTCTCTCAAAAAGTGATGAGTAGCCATAGTCTCTAACAGTCCAGGGCACTCAAACAGATCTCTCTGCTTCACAAACTCACAAACCAGGCTGTGGTGAGCTGTTTTATTAAAATTTCAATGAAATAAATTTATTTGTGAAAATATCCATGAAAAGTAGAACTTCTTCTACTGGCCCATTTTGGTACCTTCCTCCCTACAAAGTCTACCTACAGAATCATGAGTGTGTGTTCCCTTTCTCTGTATTAAAAGTCAGAAATGATATGAATCGTATAATATTTCTCTTTTAGTCCCACCATACTCACTGCCTGATTTGTTCTAAAGTTTGAATCCTAAGAGGGATTCTTTATCACATGAAACCAATCTGGATTTCCCCCCTTCTGGCTTGCCAGCAGTCTGAATCAGCAAGTTCACAGTCCCATCTATGTCATCCCTTTTCTCCACCTTTCATTCAATTCAAAAGTTAAAGTAGATAGTGTAAGCACATGTCTTTTTTTTTCCCTTTGTAATTCCTTCACTGTGTGGATAATTTTTTTCCCTGGGTAGATGACTGAGCCCCAGATCTATTTCTCATTGTTCATAGCAAAAAAATGTCCACTTTTTTACTGCATGCTCAAAACTCTCAGGATATAATCTAGTCTATCTTCCTTTTAGGGGTCATTTCTGTACTCATCTACTAGACTCCATTCACTAGGTACGAATGGCACATAGAGGACAATTGCCACTGTGGGATTTTTCCCTGCTGCAAAGATGCTGCCCTCTCCAGTGTTCGGCTTCAGTTATATGTTTTATTACTCATAGCAGAGATCATGCAACTGCTACTTCAGCAGGGAGGTATACCTTCCTATAGCACATGAAGAAAGGTAGCCATATAGAAGTTTTTCCACAGATGGTTTATCCTCAGATGTATCCATTTCAGTCACTTGTCTTAATGCCTTTTGTAGGGGTCACACAACAGCTCCTTCCTGACCCATGTTTTGTGCTATTGCATCTCTCTTGGGGTACTAGCTATGTGATTTTCCTAGGAAGATCAAATGTCTATTGAGCTCAGTTAGGACCCAGATGATTGACCATTCAAGTCTATCACATAAGCCAGTGAATCATTTGGGGTCAGTTACAGGAGCACTGATGACTCTCAGATACTTGCAATTGATGCAGAGCTCATGGAGTAAGGGTTTTGAATCACAAACGCTATCTACATCTATTTGTCAAACCAGCAGGAAACTATCAAATAATCTTTTCTTCCTCAGTAATTGTTTGGTGATTATAGACCTTGGGGAAGGGGCCTGATGAATTAGGTAATGTTTTAGACTTTCCTGATCCTTATCATTTTGGAGAGTTCTAAGTATTATGGGTCTCCCATTTCCTTCAAGGGAGGAATGTTTCATTCAGCAAGGTATAGCTACATGTCAAGAAGTTTGTGAATACCGTCATCATACTCAAGTTGCTGTTTTGAATGGTTGTCTTCAGAAGATATTATAAGAACTTCCTTCAATATGTTGTGAGTTTGATAAGGCAAAAAGTGAAATGATCCACTCTAAGAACAGTTCTCCAACTCTGGTCTGTGAATCAGAGACATGGATGCTCCCCAGCCACTGGTAAAAAACATTAGTTGCCTAGAGCTCATTGTAGACTTACAGAATTAAAAAAAAAACGAACAAAGAAACAAACAACACACACACACACACACACACACACACACACACACAATAAAACAAAAAAATTATGAGGATGGAGTCCAAAATTTTCTTATATAGGTGACAGCTAGTAGACAGTAACATATTTAAATAAGGTAATATATATGAGTAAAGTCATTGAAGAGGAATTTTGAAAGTATTCAAAATTGGAAAAGATGTTATTAATAAAAGGAAAATTATGGATCTCTGGTCAGTTGTCTCAAATTGTCCTTGATAATTCTGTGTAACTAAGTTGGAAGGTGTGCTATTGTGTTTGTGAGGCAACTCTTTAAAGGACCCTACATAGACTCGATCTTAATGGTCTTTAGGCTTCCATACAAGAAGAAGAAGAGAAAGAAGAGGAGAAGGGAGAAGGAGAAGCAGAAAGAGGAGGAGGACAAAGAGAGGAGGAGGAGGAGGAAGAGGAGGAGGAGGAGGATGAGG
>JADRCD010208848.1:70170-83027 GCA_019843815.1 Montemys delectorum
AGAAGAAGAAGAAGAAGAAGAAGAAGAAGAAGAAGAAGAAGAAGAAGAAGAAGAAGAAGAAGAAGAAGAAGAAGAAGAAGAAGTTTCAAAGCAATAGATTTGTGTGGAATATAGGAAAGGGACAATAATTTTAAGTGTATTTCTGAACATTCAGAGGAAGTCAATAGCAAATATTTACCTGAAAATTCATCTGAACAGAACACCTCTACTATAGCCTTCTAGTTAATGTCTTGCAAAAGGATATTGAACAATGCATCTGAAAGTATTTACTGCGGGAATATTGAAAAAAAAATGACTACGGTTCTTCTTTGAGAGATGGAGGACCAAAAGATGTATTACATCATTTCAAATATAAAATTGCAATTCTCTGTACTGTTTTGCTATCAGCTACACCAATTAATGCAGATGATGCTAATTAAAATTAAATTTAGAGAGTGATTAGATTCTCTTACCATTGTTAGGGAGAATTGATTCTTCTATAGATCTAATATGGTAAAGTAAGAAGTTAATGATATATTGATGTATTTTAAAGCACCTAATTTAGACAATATTTCTGAGGAAAACATTTGTGTTAATACCGAATATTAAATGACAAACGTTTTCTCTTGGAATAGGAATGGTGCTATTTGAGGCCCCCTAGAGCAACACACATGTTGATGTTTCAAATAAATTATTGCATGTGGCTATTGCATCTCAAATTTTAGTTTTATAAAACTTATAATACAAGAATTCTCTTGCACATGTGCTCCTTTATATGACAGTTTACAGCTGTGCACGGCATAATAACTTTAATGAACAAAATTATGTGCTGCAGAACTTGCTACAAAATTTCACGGTTCCATCTGGACCACCTTTCAAACTGGAGATGCTGAAAGTGGAAAGATTTGACTAGATTATGGAAATCATCAGGAGATTTCCTCTGTTAATTTCAAGATTTTGCAGATAAGTTCCATAAGTAAAGCTATAATTCTGTCCTTTGTGCACTGAAAGAAATGTCTACTTGTAATAAAGTTTCTCTGTACTTAAGGAGGTGCCTATAGACGGGGAGCTAGTTCATATTCAAGGATCAAGGTTTGTAAAACTTTCAAGAAAACAAAAGACTTGAATTTCGATTATGTATTATCTTTTGCAAACACAAGGAGTGCAGCTGTCTTCATTTCTGTAGCTTTCTAAGTGTTTACATTTGTGAAACAACATGTAGTGCTTAAGTAATACTGTTTTGTCATTACACACAAACAGGAACCTAACAAAAGCAAGTATGAGATAGAGTATAGATTAAGGACAAGACACTATCGGTCACTGTTTTCTTCTAATGTTTCTTCTTCATCTCATGAGCTTCCATTCCTTATCTTACCTTTTATTTTATTTTCTTCTCATTCAAAGCATATGATGCAAAGAAAAATGAGCATGAAATAAAAGGAAAAGAAAAAAAATCTATTGGTTTGGCACTGTGTGAAAAACCCTGTGTACCACAAAACAAAACAAAAACCAAAAACCTAAAAGTGGATTTGGAGAGACAAATAGTCTATTCTTAAAGGTGTTCTTCTTATTATGACGTAATGTGACAAGTAAAAATGTTATTATTATTTTTAAGAGTAACGTTTTTGTTATATGACAGTATATTCTATTAGATTATGATATATGTACAAACACATGCACACACACGTAAAGAACAAAGACTCAAAAATAAGTGAATTTGTTGGTGAAATTAGGATTTTATCTTATAAGTGAGAGGAAAGGTATGTTTTTGATAAATATGTGCCTAAAAGTACTTAAACTCAATATAAACTCTAATTTTCATATGTTAAGGTAAATACATGTTGGCTGACTAATGAAATTCTATGACAAAAGGCTTTGGGTAAGATAAAAATATCAATAAGTATTCCTCAGTTCTATTTATTTAAAAAATATGCTAGGTAAGATCATGCAATGTAGTTTAATTCCCAAACCATAAAATACTAAGATAATTATTGTTGCTGTGTGAGTATGTGCTGAAATTTTTCTCAAAATTTATTTAAAATAGTTTAGATGCAAGTTAAATGGTTTTTCTTTTGCTAAAAATATGAACATATGCAAACATATATCATTAGTGAGATTAAAAAGAACATGCAGTTAATTTACAGTGAATTAATCTCTGTTTGGGGAAATTGCAATAAATTGGATCTCAAATTTCACTGTTTATATCTCTTTATTCAATACATATATTATTTGTATGATGACCAATAAACACACAGACACCTACACTAACAAATTCAAATATATAAGAGTATACTCATTGAGGTTCCCCTGAAAACCATTTACTCACACTTTTATCAGCATGGGCTTACATTTTAAAAGGAAATTGAACAGCATACCTACTAACATACTCATTAAATCATGAGTTGAAGAAAGTGAGCCAAAAGCTGATTATAGAGAAGCCATTTGGAACAGTAACTTTTGTTGTTATTTTTATTGTTGGAAATAGTTTCATGAATTAAAGAAAAATTCAATATTATGTCCATATTTTATGTTGGGAACCAAAATATTTACCCCTACTTTTATACTCAACCAAGTAATTACTTTCTTAACAAGTATAATATTTAAGCTAAATTAACCAATTATAAACAACAATAGAACAACAAAAGCATCATTTGGACAGCACTTTTTAAACTAATTATAAAGTCCTTAAAGTAGTGATCAAGTGTCCTGAGCCAACATGATAGCACACATACATATGTGTAAACACACACACACACAAACACAAACACACACACACACACACACACACACACACACACACACACACACACCACACCACACCAGCAATTTGTCTATTAGAAGAAGACATAAGCAAATAACTCATTCCATATCAATCTTCCTTTTTCTTAACCTCAGTGGGAATTATCAACAAGCATTAAAGAGTATGTAATCGAAACACAGTAACTGGAAAACAGATATACTGATCTTAATTTTAGCAGTACAGTCAGAGAAGGCAAGCATGCTTTGAGTGGAAAGTTAATTCTAGGTCTGTGTTAGCCTCTCCAGGGAATAAAATGATCAACATCCGAGCACCCTGGCTTCACCAGCAGTACATGTGCACACCGTTCCAAATGAGACACATCATTCCTATTTCAAGCAATATGCACGATTTAATAGCCTTTAATAGCCCAGCAGTTTCACTCCACTATTCAAAGTGCTCCAATATATTTAATGTAGACTGGTTTTTAAAGTAAATTGGCATAAATAAGCTCCATAGTATCACAGGCTCTACTCAGAAGACTCTTGGGTACAAGGGGTGAAATTTTTTGCAGTCTTGCTAACAAAATTAGCTTGTGGTGCATGACTTGAGTAGGAATAGAGTTATAAGCCAAGAAAACTGGAAAATACTCTCTGTAAGTCAATAAAGTCAGATACTTCTTTAAATAAAAGTAGGCTTTAGTAATTAAGGCAAATTTTACTGTAATTTTGGCATGAAATAATTATTCCTTGAGGTACTATTCTCAGCTCAACTTAATAGAAAACTCAAGTGGGAGAATGATGTGTATTCCTGCTCTATTGATTTTGTCAGTATCTTTAACCCCAAATATTTTGACACATGCATTCCTGTAGTATCCAAAGCTCCCTGCCATTTACAATTATAATTCCTCTGTAGAGATAAGGCTTATTTATACTGATGCCAGCTTGTGGTGCTCTTTTGGAGGTCAGAAGAAATGTGACATATATTTTAATTAGTCTACACTTTAGCTATGGGTAGATAATTTAATCTTTAGTACTTCCACAGACAAATGAACTCTTTAAAAAAATAACAACCAACCTTCATGACAGTGCAGCTTTTAGGAAAGCCTAGCTGATCTAGTATCACGTTTGTTTTAACATTTTTAAAAAAAAACACTTAGCAAGTGCTTATTTGTTTTAAGTTGCTGATCACCTCCCAGCCTCTCCACTGTAAACAGGCTTTTATTTAAATATATCACTTTCAGACTCTTCTTGGCAGACTTTCCAATGGGAGGACTTTGCTTTTATTGAAAATGTGTATGTACAGAGTGAATTTAAAGAAGTAGCAACACACAAACTAAGTAATTACGAGGAGGGTCGGGTAAGGAGTCTGGAGAAGAATGGAATCTGAAAGACTTTTCCAGGGTGTAAACATTTTACTCCAAAAAAGAAAAAAAAATGATTTACTTCAGCAACAGCAACAGCCCTCTATTGGTATAAATCCTCATTTAGTTCTCAAAAAAATATTTCTCCATTTTAACTAACATTTGTTGAGGCTTCACCAGTTACTATTTATTGAAATGCTAAATACTGGCCCTGGTTGCCTCTCAGTTAAGATATTCATGTAGACCCAAGTGATGCTATGTAACCTGCTCCTCGCAACCTCATTATCTCTTATTAATGTATAAAGATGCCTACAGCCTATAGCTGGGCATAAGAAAGATAGATGTGATTTTGGATCCTGGGTTTGGGGTCTGAGGTAGGGACCACAAGGAAAAGAAGGTGGAGAGAGAAGATACCATGCAGTAAGTTAATCATTAAAACATGGCTATGAGGGCTGAACAATTGGAGCTAAGAGCTGCCTACAACGAACATGGAACGTTATACCTCAGGGTTATTGGCTGGGATTTAGACATAATAGCACAGAGGGCAGATATCTGCCCAGCTTTAGTGTTGATTAAGGATTATTATAAAATAAAAAGTTATGTATCTTTTATTTGGGAACTGAATGATTAAAGTCAGGGTAGAAACCCCTACTGGGATTAAACATTCAGTATAACAAACATTAGACAAAATTGAATCTTGTTATAACCCAATACAAGTATTTTAGGTTGCATAAGTTTAGGTTATGCATTAGGTTTAATGCCATTTTCCTTTTAGTCTTTTGATACTAGAGACAGTGACTAAGTGCTGCCAAGGTTTTTAAATAATAGCAAACTTTGGAATCTTTGTGATTTACCTTTGTCATCAAATTTCCCACTTTATGATACCTAGAAAAAAATGTTCTCACCTACAAGAAATGAACTTTATAGAGATCTATTTGATTTCTTTGTGTATAAAATAGATGTTTCAATCCAGATGTTGCATTCTCCCAAGTCATAAAGACCAAAGAAAAAGGAAGGAAAAAGAGACAGATGGAGGTTGGTGGGAGGCTTAGAAAGTGTAAGGAATAAAAGAAGTATAGGGTCGAACCTAAATTTTAACTGGAAAAAGCCATATGTAGTTGTTATAGATAATTAACAATACATGGCAGTGTATGGTTTATTTAGTAAGAAGAGGAAACTGAATATGAAACATCCATTCTCCATAATATATACTTATTCAGGCCAGGCACTGTTAAAAGCATTGTCTATTCATTCCAAATTTCATCCTCCCTCCCTTGCATATCCAGGTAGAACCATGTTGTTCCCATTTTAATGAGAAAACAGAGCACAGAGCAATCAGTCATCGTATCTGAGATTATACTGCTGAATGGCTAAAATAGCAATTAAAAATCAGAGTGAGCATCTGATTTCAGAGTACACAGGATAAATTAATGTCAGTAGAGCTCAAATGAAATACAGAGAAGCAAAAGATAAAACATGAGTCAAAAAATATGTGCTGGGGATTTTAGTTTATGAAATAACATTTTCCAAATGTGTTTCACAAGTCAACTGTCTTCAGTCTAACTTCCTATTCCTAAAAAGGTAGAGAGCCCAGAATGAAGGACAGAGCTAGATAGGGAGATGGATTGTGAAGTGCAGTCATCTGGCATGATACAACCATGACAGTTCTCACAGCAGCTCCAGTTGCCTGTATGTTATTGATCTTGTTGTCTGTCACTCCAACCAGATGGATGATGGCCTTCCAGGATCCTACTGCTTCCCACTGAACTCCTAGCTACTTAGGGATTCTGGTAGTCACAAAATCATTTTTGTGAGTCTATATATGCAAAAAGTATCCCATCAGATGCCAATAATTGGATAATTGGAGTCCAAATCTCTATGCTAAGCAGTAGGTCCTCCTAAAACTTCAAGGAACACAAACCCAAAGGACTTGACTATGAACAAGGTACTGGTCGGGAAGGGTAGGAAATGACAGACATGTGAAGGGGACAAGGAAAAGTCAGAGTGAGTAGTGACCAGAATGCATTATACACATGCATAACATGTCTATCAAGGAACAAATTTAATATGTATTATAAAAAGTCTAAAAGGAGGCAAATCACTTTCAGGTTAGAATATCGAATTATTTGTCTTTAAAGGATCTACTGATAGGCCAATAATAAAGCAAACCTCTGTTCTTTTTTTCTGTGGTTGAGGTTTTAAAAATAAGCATTTGCTTAAGCTTTTTAAAAAACATTTTGAGACTATTTGGGGGCTCTGGAGAAATGCTCTGCAGTTAACAGCCCCTTTTGCATAGGAATTAAGTTCTCTTCTCAGTACCCACATAGAGTGGCTCACAACTGCCTGTAACTCCAGTGACAGGCAGAAAGCCTTCTTTTGCCCTCTATGAGCAACCATATACAAGTGGCATTCAAATACAAAGACATGAGCATACATAAGAATAAAAAATAAAGAAAAATAAAATTTTAAGAAGAAAACAGTGACTTTTTAAAGATTATTTTTCTCCAGAATCCAAACATTAACTATTTTATGAGTAAAATGGGCTGAGTTCATAGTTCTAAAAATATAAGATAAAGTGGGCAAAAGTGATGAAGTATGTTATATCCTACATTTGTGTGTTTTGATACAGATTACAGAAAAGACATTTTTTCCTTTTTCTTTTTTGAATTGGTTATTTTATTTATTTACATTTTAAATACCACCCTTCCTCACTTCCCCTTTGTGAATCTCCCATTTCATCCCCCCTCCCTTTGTCACTATGATGGTGATCATCTACCCACCAACCCACTCCCAACTCCCCCCTCTACCATCTCCCTATGCTTGGGCTTTAAGCCTCTACAGGACCAACGTCTTCCCCTCCCATTGATGCCAGATAAAGCCATCCTTTGCTACATATGTAGTTGGAATCATGGATACCTCCACGTATTCTCATTTATCCTCTGGGAGCTCTTGGGGTCTGGTCTGGTGACTTGATATTTTTGTTCTTCCTATGGGGTTGCAATCTCTTCAGCTCCTTTATTCCTAAAGAAGACAATTTTAACTGGGACTTTGCTTTCTGTTTTTGTTATTTCATTTGGAAATATTTGGGTTGCCAGTGAATCAGTCCACTAGCATCTACATTCAAGGGATAAAAGACAATATAGGCGATTGCTTAGATTCTACAGTCTTAGACAGACCTGAGTAAATTTAGTGTGCCATCTGTAGTAATGAAATTAGATACTACACTTAAACTGATCCAATAATTAAATATGTATTTATTAAATCATCTTTAATAGCTTTAGTATATGACTTCAGGACTCAAAGGCAACTTCTTCGTGATTATCCTTGAAGCTTCACTGAAGAGCAAATCACAGAGTCAGCTTTCTTTCACTGTATGAACAGGCTCTCCCCATGAGCTTCATGATTAAAGAAAGTCATCATTTACAATGACTGCACAAGATATAATCACTGCTGCATGATGAGAGGTGGCAATTGCAGGCATTGGAAAAAATGTCATGAGAAGTTGATGATAAACTCCAGCCATCAGGGTATGACCTGTGGAAAGAGGCAGCTGTCCTGACATCAAGACAGAAGGCCAACTCTCTGCTAGGCAGCTGGAGAGGAGAAACAGGGATATTACACAAAGGTGATGTTTGATTTGTACAAATGAGTGTTTCCAGTTTTCAGTATAGTTTAGTTGCTGCATGTTTTGTTGTTGTTGATGGAAATCTGTATAGGGGCAAACTGGCTTTTATCTTTGGGGAAGAATCTAATGGCAATTATCCTATGGTTTCTAAAATGCTGAATTTTTTTCAATGTCTAACCAGTTTTACTATTGAAAATAATTTTCAGATTATGTCCAAATATATGCTTCTTAAATACATCATTTATAAATCAAGATGGGAGTTGTTTGTTGTTTATTTTGTAGCTCATGTTCTGAGAAATTTGATGAAATTTAAAAGACATCAGACATCATAAAGGAAATGTTATGTTTCCTTTTCTTCTATTTCTTCACTTGTGAATTTGCAAGGTCTCCTTTTAAAAAGGAACAGTTTCTAAATGTAGGGCCAATCTCCAGTTTAAGCTTTTTGTCCTATTTTATAAAACTAAGTAGACAAAGTTGCATTATTCTAATGCCTACATCCAGAAAGTACCTGCTAGGCCCAATGTCACTTCTTTGTTATTTCCTGGAGTTTGCTGGAGTTTGTTTTAAGAAATTCCCATGAAAATCTAATTTAAGGAAGAAGTTGCCTTTAACCTTTATATTATTTCTTTGACTTTCAACTTCAACTCCTCTGTCTACTGCCTTCTCAAACTTGCAGATATGTAATTTTAGATAAATTCCCTGGCATTTGACTATCATAGTCATATTTTATGACCCATCAAGTTAAACATCAAATGTTTAGACTGAAGAGAAAATCTCTGGGTAGTTCAGTTGGTAAAAGCACTTAACTGATACTGCCAGGAGCCTGGGTTCAATTTCCAGCAGTCACATGGTGGCATGCAACCATCTGTAATTCCAGTTCCTAAGGATCTAACACCTTTTCCTGGTCTTCACAGGTTCCTGTTTGCATACAGTGCATATAAACTCCTAAAGTCTTTGTCTCTGTCTCTGTCTCTGTCTGCCTCTCTATCTGTCTCTCTGTGTCTCTGTCTCTCTGTCTCTCTCTCTCTCTCTCTCTCTCTCTCTGTGTCTCTCTGTCTCTCTCTCTCTCTCTCTCTCTCTCTCTCTCTGTCTCTGTCTCTCTCTCTCTCTCTCTCACACACACACACACACACACACACAAACACACACTTTCTCTCTTGTTGCCTTGCACATATGCATGCATATTATTTTAAAATCTAATAAAAAGTTTACCAAACTTTGCACCTTTGAAAAGTTCTAATTAATAATTAATTTTATTTATTTATTTACTTTATGTTCTTTATATGCATGTAGAGCTGCATTTCAGAAGCTTTTGGATCCCATTACAGGAGGTTGTGAGCCACCATGTGGGTGCCGGGAATTGAACTCAGAATCTTTGAAAAACAGTCACTGCTCTTCACTTGTGAGCCATCTCACCAGCCCATCTAATTAATAATCAAATAAAGAGGAATATGGCAATCCATTAGCACATGATAGAACAAAATTAAAATAAACATTGGTTATATATTTATTGAAATAAAAATATTATTAATCTTTACGTGTTGCATGTTGTTTACTATACTAGATATATAACATGACAGCCCAACTTTATTCCGGTAAACACTTGCAAATTATACAGTTTTATGCAGTCCACTTTACAAAGCACACTTATAGAGCCCAGATTTCTTCTGGGGCCATTTGTTCCACCTGTCTCCAATTTCTGACAATGGAAACTATAGTCAAATTAGTAGAAATTAAGTGGCTATTTGAATGTTAGTCAATTGTTTTAAGTTTATGAAGAACGAGTAACTTATTCATATTATGGTACAAGTTGGACACAGATATACAGAGACCCATTTTATGTTACTATTAGTGTAAAGAAACAAAATTTTGGTAACAGTTAGTAGTCATAGTAGAGTGGTAGCCTTTCTGACTTCAAATACTAGCAAGTTCTAACAAATTCTAATCAAGTAATGTTCTAATGACTGCTTTGAATATAGTCTGAGAGTTAGATTTGACATTAGTTTTCAGCCAATTATTTTGCTATTGGAATGTACTTCATTCTCTCTACATATGTTCAACATTCTGTTTCTGCCTATATAGCAAATGTTTGTGGGCAGCTTTCAGAATACTTATATTGAGCTCAGATCCTCTGTAACCAGCCATAATGATGTGATGTCCTTAATCCTGAAAAGATTCCAGGCTTCATTTGGTCTGAAGTGTACTGTTGATGATGCTAAACATGGCAGTTGAAGTGAACATGCATTTTTCTAGGAAACCTCCAGAAACAAGTAGAAGAATGTTAATATTTTGAAGTGTTTCAATGATTTTTTTTTGAGATTGTACTTTAATTGCCACATCTCTCCCTTCTTTTTCCTTCCACCAACCCCCCCCCCCCCACCCCACGGTCCCCCCCCCATGCGTTTAAATTCATGGCCTCTTTTTTCATCGATTGTTGCTGCATGTATATATGCATTTGTATATACATTCCTAAATAAAACCTGCTATAGTACATGCTGATCACTTGTCACTGGACAGTCCATGTGCTCTTCCCTGGGGATGGCTATCTTCCCTGCTCCCAGCTTTACTCTATTGGCTCTTGTGGGCTTTTCTTCATCTCTTTTGGCATGGTCCGTGGTTCCATTGTTCAAGTCAGATTTGGGTTGGACAGTCATTTGGGTGAAAATTTATCAGAACAGCTTTTGAAGATTTTAGGTGATACAATCTGACAGCAGCATTCTTGATCATCTGACTCTTAAACTCTTTCTGGCCCCTCTTCTGCAATATTCCCTGAGCTTAGACATAGGGGCTTTTGTAGATGTATCCATTGGGACTGAGCTGCACAACTCCACATACTGTTTGGAGGAGTTTACATAAAACTTGACTCCTTACTTTTGAGTTGTATATTAGGTAGGATAAGGGAGCAGATGGATCCATGGGTGAGCCTTGAAACTGTAGCAACATCTTGTTGCTACAAGAAACCCCAGCCTTGGAGTATTGTCACTATGTGAAGAGAAGCACAGTGAGAGCAAATGCAGTCCACATCAACACTTAGGAAGATGGGAGAATGAACACCGTAGAAGCATTTTCTGTTGTATAGTTTTTTATTCTGGTGTTTCCTTAAGACTTAGAAACTTAAGGACAATCAAAAGTTTATGTGTAAATAACATATTTTGTCAAATCCTTCTTGTAGGCTTAAAGGGATTTGTAATTTGTTTATTCTTTTATTTCATTTCCTTTCTTTTATGGCTTTTAAAAAGTATGTGTAAGCTCCAGTAATAATTTCCTTAAGATTTGTGACTCGCTGAATAATTGGGGAAATGTAAGCTTATATGAGGCATATCAGTAATAATCAACTTTAGCGTGATCTGATTATACCTACTTTGTCAATGCTCTGAGTAAGAAATCAATGGGATTGTCAGAACTGCTCACAGAGCACACATTTGTACTTTTAAAACATATTTTCATTTCATCTGATCATGAGACCTTATTAAGTACTTTTAGAAGAATATCTTACCATGTATTAACATGTTAGAAATTTAGTTCTTGTCACATATTCTTACATAAAAGAATCAGCCTTGAAATGAGACAGCAAAGAGCATATTTAATTAGACCTCTACCTACAAGAAATAAGGAAAGCTATATCAAAACTATTAGGTAATTTCAAGACTCTTTATTCTCATCTATATTTTTAAAAAGTAAGATGAACATATTAATAATTTCAGCTTTTCATGCAATTTTGAATATAAATGCATTTTATTTACATGGTAAAAAATATGTGCTTACCACTTTTCCTCTGATAAATCACTTAAAGTAGGCTTATTTTCTGTACATCCAAATGGCAGAAATTTTTCTTGTGTTGGACTTGTGCAGAAATTATACCCATCATTTTCTGTGGATTCTTATGATATTAATGTAATATCCTTCAATTAAATGTTGTGGTAAAAATAAGACAAAGTAAATAGCAGGCAATGGTTCCATTAACCAGTGAAACCACAAGGTTACAATGTTGCAGCAGGTGTGTGGAATTTATAGGCAAGTTGGTCATAAAAGAAATGAAATAAGAAGATGTCAAATGTATTAATCCATTTTATAAGAAGATCTTAAAGGACTGGCCTGCCATAAGAGAGTACTTCAAATTGCTTTTTCATTCAGTATGCCAACTGAAGTGAGGACATTATTCTTGGAACTTGTTCTGTTTGTAAAATTCAACATGAGTTTTTTATTCCTGAAACTTGGCTCCTTTCCAGACATGTAAGTGTCTAGAGCAATATCTTGAATTACAAGCTAATAACTAATACTAGGCTTTCAGACCATTTTTTCTCTTTTAGTCTTTTTTTTTCTCTGCAATGCAATGAAGATATATTATAATATTTGAATTGCATGTGTTTTAAATTTTTATAAAAACCTTATATTGGGATAATACAAGACTTATGCTGTGATAATTCTCAGGTATAAAGAAAGAGATTGACTGTAATTAATTTTTAAAGGACAATTTGCTTTCAAACTTAATTTTACAGTAACTAGGTATCAAATCACTATAGCATTTTAAAAATACAAACACAAGCCAAATCCTTAAACTCCATTTAAAATTCTATTTAAAGAAATTTGTAGTACTTTAATGAGAAAATGGAAGGTACTACTCTGATTGAGATCAGCATCTTAGCATTTTAATGTTTTCACAGAATTACTTTTTAAATAATAAGCCATTATATCAATATAAATAACCATTCTTTACTATGACATGACTGTCATTTAGATAAATGTGTTTATTATATATAAATATATAATTAATTATATACTCACTAAAGCAACATATATTTTTTATACTAGCAACCTTTCAGTCAGGACCAAACTTAAAGAAACAAGATATACTACAAAAGCTTTAATGGCTTCTTTTAACAAAACTAAAAGAGCATGGAGGAAGAGAGTATGTCAGCAGAAATAAGCCATATTCATATCCACATTAGCTCTGTTTTCATCTGTACAAAAAGATGCATACAAATAGATACCCCATGTATCTATTTGTCCAAGTCAGTTTACAAGAAGCAAACACCTGTGTTGTAGTGAGTGGTGCTTTTGAGTATATACGGTACCACAAGGGTTTCAAGTCTTTCTCATCTGCTCTTGCTTACCAAGCCTTTTGGACTTGGAAGCTCTCACTTTTGCCATGG
>JADRCD010208850.1:1217-14804 GCA_019843815.1 Montemys delectorum
TTGAGGATGAAGAAAAGGAGTCACACAATCCTTTTACTGTTTTGGCTATTAGCTTTGAGAAGAGAGTTGAATTTCTTCTTTATATGTTTCTTTTGCTTTTGCTTTTTTGTTTGTTTGTTTGTTTTTTCAAGACAGAGTTTCTTTGTATAGCCCTGGCTATCCTGGAACTCATTCTGTAGACCATGCTGGCCCCAAACTCAGAGATCCACCTGCCTCTGCCTCCCAAGTGCTGGGATTAAAGGCGTGCACCACCACTGCCTGGCTGTGTTTCTTAAGAGAGAAGGAATATGACCAGTGGATATAAACAAGAAGGAACCAATGGAAGTATTTTTTGAACATATTGTCTTGAATTTGTCAGCTTTATCTGGTTAAATTGTTCACATGTAATTGCAATGTTTACTTATTTGAGATATTTTGCCTTGAATAGCAAAGTGGATGGGGAACACTGTTTTGTTCTTCCTCTCTGCCTTAGTCAGAGTTCTCTAGAGTCACAGAACTTATGGTAGGTTCTATGTAGTAAAGGGATTTATTGATGACTTATAGTTTGTAGTCCAACTCCCAACAATCAACTCCCAACAACAGTCCGCAGCAGCTGTGAATGGAAGTCCAAGGATCCAGCAGTTGCTCAGTCCCACAAAGCAAGCAGGCAAAGCAGAGAGTGCCTTCCTTCTTCCAATGTCCTTATATAGGTCTCCAGCAAAAAGTGTGGCCCAGGTTAAAGGTATGTGCCACCACACCTTTAATGCCAGATGACCTTACTGAACTCGTAGATCTTCCAGTCTTAATCTTCTAGGATTCATAGCCACTATGCCACCACACCTTCAATCCCAGATGATCTTGAACTCATAGAGCTTTCTATGTTAATCCTATGGGATTCATAGCCACTATTCCTCAAGGTCTCCATGCCAAGATTCAGGTCAGAAACTTGTATCTCTCAGCCTCAAGATTAGGGCCACAGGTGAGCCTTCTAATTCTGGATTGTAGTTCATTTCAGACATAGTCAAGTTGACAACCAGGCATAGCCACTACACTCTCCAATCACCATTCCTTTAAATATTTATGTCCTATTTGTCCTGTTTAATTCTCCTCTCTACTTATATTGAGTTCAATCACATAACTTGCTCTGACCAACTGTATGTTAGCAATTTTGATGAGTTTGCACATTGTTGTCTCTAAATATTTCTCTTTAGAAGGCAGATATTGTGGTAGAAAAAAAGCTTAGGCTAAATATCTCAAAGATTAGAGCTGCTAGAAGATAGTCCTAAGTTGGTTGGTCCTATGTCAATGATTTCAGTCCATTCAGAGAGAGTTGAGTTTAGTCAAGTAAAATATTAAGATCTCATTGTAAACTATTAACTTTTTGGCTTCCACCTCCCCCATCCCTTTCTGCAGCCCAGATCTTTTGAGCACACCAATCACCACGTAGTTGAGGATAGCCTTGAGTTCTCCTGCCTCTATCTCCCAACTATTGGCTTAACAGTGTGTACTACCATACCCACGTAATACTTTCTTGGGTATTCAACCCAGGGCTTCATGCAGGATTGGCAAGATTTCTGTCAAATGAATCCTATCCTCAGTCACTGACATGACTGCTTAAGGGCAAGAATAAATTATAAAAGTAGCAAATCACATCATCTTTAGGATTCTCAAGAATATTTGATATCCATCTATCTGATTATAAATAGTGGGAAAGAGAACTTGAATAGATGCAAAGGGCAACGATTAAAGAATAACTTTCTGAGGTTCTATGGTTATCTCTCCCATGTCAGTAAACACACATTTAAATCAGGTCTATTTAGTGCTAATCCAACAACTGGACAAATATCTACTAGGAAAGGAACATCTCACCCTTTCTCCTTACTGATTAATCCTGATTGATAAACGGTGTGAATATGTGCTTGCTTCAGTCAGAGGCAAGAATGAAGAACTTAAAAGTCTACCCCTCAACTTTTAATTTTGAGTATTCAGCAGATATTAAGTTCAATTTATCCAATTTTGATTTGTAGCATTCATTGATTAGCTTCTCTAACAAGTGATATTTCTATAACTATTCTGTGGCAGAAAAGAAAAAATTATGTCAATGCATCCTTTTAAAACTTAAAGTGTATAGATATTTTGTCTTGTGGATGAAAACACCCACTGTTCTTTTTAAAGAAATTGCTAACAATCTGTTTTTTTGTATTCTCCTTGTAGTTTCAAATAAACATTAGTCAGAGAAAGATATAGATTTTTTTTTAGTGTGTTTGATCATTATTTTGCATATTGGCAGCTGGTTTTCAACTTAGTCTTTAGGAGATCTATTTTAAATGATCTGGTGTAAAAACTACAGAAAATGAAAGATCAATACTTGATTGTTTCCTTATAGGATACACATTTATTTATTTATTTACTTTTGGGGCTATCGTGGGAATTATATTTATTTTGCTCTTACTTTTGCTGAAGGTATTGTGCTTAACTTAGTTATTCTATTTTTAAAGGTTCCATAAAAATTCTTCTTTAAACTATAATATAACATTAATGTTTTCAGTTCACTTGCTGCAGATATGGCTATAATATCAATGTCATTCCCATGAATTACAAAGAGTCTGCTGTTTCCTTGACTCAGTTGGATCATACCCTTACTACTACCTCACAGGTGCAACCCCATTACTGTAAAATAAATGAAACAAGACCATGGCTGTTTTATACCATAATAGTCATGCTTTCTAGAAGAGTAACTTAAATTGGAGGCCCCTTTTCAAATTTGAAGGCCATTCATGAGAGGAGCTGATGAAGTACATTACAGGATCTTTTGCAGAGAAAATATAAGGGTTAATATCACTGAACAATAAGAAGAAACTATTCCTTCCTTGCATGTTCATCAAGGACAGTGGTGATACTCTTCCTTGCAGACAGGACTGGTATCAAAGAGACTCTGAGGGGTCAGTGACAGTCAGGAATGGCTTGTCTAATTGGTCTGGTACCTCAAAGACATTCTGGACTGTTCCAACTCAGAAGCAGGCAGGAAGAGGAATACCCTGGCTAAAATCCTGGTTCTTTCAGGGGGTGAGGGCAGCTCCAGGACTACTAGTCATGTTCCTGAGGGCTAGTGTTGCATTTTTCAGTATCCTTGGTTGTTTAGTTTTCCTGAAAGGGTTATTTAGGCCTATGAAAATCTACATTTCCTATAATGCTTTCCTTTTATAGGTTCCATTCTATAACCAAAATATGAATACCATCATGAGTAACCAAGCACTATCAGTCACATTTTCAACTGACTATCAATGCATTCTTGGGGTAGAGAATGCAAGCAGTTGGGGCTTTGCCAGCATATTTTAGGCATAGGGAACTTGAAAGGTAAAAGACACTGTCACTCACTTGAAAAACTGGTCACAAGAAGCTAGATTCTTTTTATTACATATGAGTAAGCTCCAGTTTACCTACAATTGTTTTAATCCATTGTTTGGTGAGAGGACATTCCAGCAGCACTTTATAATAGCTGTAAAATAATAAAATGACTGAATGGGTAGAATGCTCGCTTAGATTATATAAGACTCTAGGTTTAGTACCTGGTTCCACAAAGAAAAACAGGACAAAGTAACGAATACATACTGAGTGTTTGCCATCCTTCAAACACTTGACTTTTACTAATTTATTCTTACAAAACTTGAAGTTAGAGCTTGTTATACATAATAAGAGCTCAGACAGTGAAGATATAATGAAATAATAGAGTTTTTCCAAGAACATGTGTTAGAGTAAAGATGCTCACATATTCTCTGATATTCTTTTATGAAGATATGTTCTCAACTTGAACTTATACTAATATAATATGGTAGAAATGAAACTTTACCAATTTGGATGTCCACACCTTAAAAATTTGGTGATTTCTACTTCTTGTCTCTTAGGATACTTGTACTTGAAGCCCAGAGACACTGTGTAAAAACCTTCATGACCTTGAGCTTGTCATATTGGGAGAAAGACCAATGCAGCCAAACAGAGGGGTTGTTTGTAGAAAGATTGATGCTCTGAGAGTATCAGTTGTGATAGCTACAGTTTCTGGCTGTTGGAATAACTCAGCTAAAGCTACAGAAATCATGATGAACAGAAGAACTTTTCTTCCTATCTTGTCTGAATTAATGAGTCTCAAACTCATGAGTGAGATGGATGGCTATTGTATAAAGCAACTGTATTGTGCAGCAATAGCTAGGCAAAAGAGTCACACAGCTGTTAAAGAACATGGAAGATTCAAGTTAAGTATTAGGTGGCAGAGTAAATGTCTCCAAAATAGACTCTGTGCAGTGTATACCAGAAGTTTTAACTGAACACAGAATAGTAGCTTTCCCATATCTGCAAAACTCTGTTTAGACTTCCCCCCTAACTTGTTTGGTTTTCCTCTGTAGACTCTCTTGCTACCTGCTCTCTTGCTTGTTTATTCTTCTCCATCAACCCACTGGACTGAATACTACATAGAGGTTTGCTGATCTGGTTACAGCTACATACCTAGTATTCAGGATAGAATAAACTCTAAACAATTTTCAAGTTAATGGGTAGAAAATTGAAATGTTTTATGTTAACTGAAGTAAGATGAAAAATGGTTTTTGCTTCAGGCACTTGGAATATTCTGTGCAGATCTGCTGGTTGATACTTTAAGGTGGAGAAAATGAAAGTCCATAAAAAGGAGGGTACTACAAATAGGTGGATGATATATTAAACTCATAAGACAATTCTCTGATTTTAATGTAGCTTAGAAAAATCCAGAATAGCAGTGGTAAAAAAAAAAACCCAAAACTTCATTACATGTTATTGCAGACAATAATTTTTATGGCTGTCTATAATTCCAACAAAGGATGTGTAGATCAAGAGGTCCCACAAGAGTGATCTGTTCACCATAAAGGTGCCTCCAATGTGACCAGATACCTATTGGAAAAATATGAGCAATGATTAGATGGCTTCCAAGAATTATACTTTCTGAAGTAATTGAATATGCTGAAGTAAATCAAGAAAAATTATTTTGTTGGTTAGAGAAGAAAAAATAAGGTAACTGGATCATTATTAGGAACCCTAGAGCAAAGATTGCCTCTTTAAATTCTGTTGAGATATTAAGGAAATAAATCTATATAAAAGGTAGGCAGCATATATAGTAAGTTTAATAATATCATGTAAAATGAGCTGACAGCTGAGACTCCCACAAAATCCAGTGGACTCAGGACCTATCTGTCCTGCTAGAGACACATCTTGTTCTGGTCTGCCCCTCCCACACCCAGAGACAGCCTGACTCCCAGGAGGTCTGTCACAGAGCTCCATCTACAAACAAAGAGAGTCAAGCTCTAGTCAGAGTCAACAAGACCAGTTAACACCATAGATACTGAGAGGCAAGCAAAAGAATATAAGCAATAGAAATCAATGCTACTTGGCACCATTAGAACCCTAGTTCTCCCACTACAGCAAGACCTGGGATACCTTTACACTCCTATAAAACAAAATTCTGACCTAAAATCCCATCTCATGAAGATGATAGATGATTTTAAGGAGGACATAAATAATTCCCTTAAAGAAATACAGGAGGACATAGGGAAACAGGTAGAAGCCCTTAACAAGGAAACACATAAATCTCATAAAGACATACAGGAAAACACAAACAAACAGGTGAAGGAATTGAACAAAACCGTTCAGAACCTATAAAATGAAATATAAACAATAAAGAAATAAAAAAGGAGGCAACCCTGAAGATGGAAAACCTAGGAAAGAGATCTGGAGTTACAGATGCAAGCATCACCAACAGAATACAAGAGAGAGAAGAGAGGATCAGGCATAGAAGATACCATAGAAGATAGTGACACAACAGGCGAAGAAAACACAATATGCAAAAATATCCTAACCTAAAACATTCAGGAAATATAGGACACATGAAAAATCTAAACCTAAAAATAATAGAAATAGAAGAGAGTGAAGATCCCCACTTCAAAGGGCCAGAAACATCTTCAGCAAAATCATAGAAGAAATCTTCCCTAACCTAAAGAAAGAGATGGCCATAAATGTACAAGATGCCTGAAAAACACTAAATGGATTGGACCAGAAAAGAAATTCCTCCTGTCACATAATACAATACTAAATACACAGAACAAAGAAAGAATATTAAAAGTGGTAAGGGAAAAAGGCCAAGTAATTTATAAAGATAGACATATCA
The DNA here is from genome assembly GCA_019843815.1 of Montemys delectorum. Lineage (NCBI taxonomy): Eukaryota > Metazoa > Chordata > Mammalia > Rodentia > Muridae > Montemys > Montemys delectorum. The sequence continues at coordinate 7,384 of JADRCD010208850.1, forward strand.
GAATTACAACAGACTTCTCAGCAGAGACTCTAAAAGCCAGAAAATTCTGAACAGATGTCATGCAGAACCTAAAAGAAGACACAAATGACAGCCCAGACTACAATACCCAGCAAAACTCTCAGTCACCATAGATAGAGAAACCAAGATATTTCATGACAAAACCAAATTTAGACTATCTTTCTAGTAATGCAGCCCTACAAAGGATAATAGAAGGAAAACTCCAACACAAGGAGGGTGTCTATACTCAAGAAAAACCTAAGAAATTAATCATTTCATAACAAACCCAAAAGAAGAGAACCACACAAACATAATACCACCTCTAACAACAAAAATAGCAGGAACCAAAAATCATTGGTCTTTAATATCTCTCAACATCAAAGGACTCAATTCCCCAATAAAAAGACTTAGACTAACAAACTGGATATGTAAACAGGACCCAGTATTTTGCTGCATACAGGAAATAGACATCAGTGACAAAGATAAACACTACCTCAGAGTAAAAGGCTGGAAAATAAATTCCAAGCAAATGGTCCCAAGAAACAAGCTGAAGTAGCCTTTCTAATATCCAATAAAATAGAATTTCAACCGAAAGTTATCAAAAAAGATGGGACATTTCATACTCATCGAAGGAAAAAATTCATCAGAATGACTTCTCAATTCTGAACATGTATGCCCCAAATGCAAGGGCACCCACAATTGCAAAGGAAACTTTACAAAAATTCAGAACACACATTGAACATCACACAATAATAGTGGGAAACTTCAACATCCCACTCTCACCAATAGACAGATCATGGAAACAGAAACCAAACTGAGACACAGTAAAACTAACAAAAGTTATGAACCAAAAGCATTTAACACATACCTACCACAACATTTCACACTAAAACAAAAGATTATACCTTCTCAGCACCTCATGGTACCTTCTCCAAAACTGACCATATAATCAGACACAAAAACAAGCCTCAACAAATACAAGAAGATTTGAAATAAATTCATGTACTCTATCAGATCACCAAGGATTAAGGCTGGTCTTCAGTAACAACAAAAACAACAAAAAGCCCATATACTCATGGAAACTGAACAATTCTCTGCCCAATGATAACTTGGTCAGGGAAGAAATAAAGAAAATAAGACTTTCTAGAATTTAATAAAAATGAAGACACAGCATACCTAAACTTATGAGGCACAATGAAATTAGTGATAATAGGAAAATTCATAGCACTAAGTGCCTTCATAAAGAAATTGGAGAGATCCTACACTAGCAACTTAACAGCACATCTAAAAGCTCTAGAACATAAAGAAGCAAACATACCCAAGAGGAGAAGTCTGCAGGATATAATTAAACTCAGGGCTGAAATCAACCAATTAGAAACAAAGAGAGCTATACAAAGAATCAACAAAACTAAGAGCTGGTTCTTTTAGAAAATCAACAATATAAATAAACTCTTAGCCAAACAAACTAATGGGCACTGAGAAAACTGATACATAATGACAGAAACTGAGGAAATTAAAAAAAAAAGCCAGGTCTTAACTACAAAAGCCTAGACTTAAGAAAAGTGGAAAATCTAAATGAAATAGATCACTGTCTAGAAAGATTCCACATACGAATGTTAAATCTGGATCAGGTAAACTATCTAAACAATCCTATATCCCCTAAGGAAATAGAAGCAGTCATTAAAAGTCTTCCAACCAAAATAAACTCAGGACCAGATGGTTTTAGTGCAGAATTCTGTCAGACCTTCAAAGAAGACCTAATGTAAATACTCCTCAAAGTATTCTACAAAATAGAAACAGAATGATCACTACCTAATTCACTCTATGAACCCACAGTTACACTGATACCTAAGGCACATAAAGAACCAACAAAGAAGAACTTCAGACCAATTTCTCTTATGAATATCTATGCAAAAATACTCAATAAAATTCTCACAAACTGAATCCAAGAATGTATCAAATTGATTATTTACCATAATCAAATAGACTTCATCCTAGGGATGTAGGGATGGTTCAATATATAAAAATTCATTAATGTAAGTCACTATATAAACAAACTCAAAGAAAAGAATCCATAATCATCTCATTAGATGCTGAAAAAGCCTATGACAAAATACAACACACCATCATGTTAAAAGTCTTGGAGAGATCAGGAATTCAAGGCACATACCTAAACATAATAAAAGCAACACACATCAAACCAACAGTCAATATCAAATTAAATGGAAACTTGAAACAATCCCACTAAAATCAGTGACAAGACTCCCCACTCTCTCCCTACTTATTCATTTTTGTACTTGAAGTTCTAGCTAGAGTAACTAAACAACAAAAGGAGGTAATAGAGATACAAATTGAAAAGAAAGAAGTCAAGGTATCATGATTTGCAGGTGATATGATAGTATACATAGCAATCCCAAATGTTCTACCAGAGAATTCCTATAGCTGATAAACAACTTCAGCAAAGTGGCTTGAGATAAAATTTAACTCAAAATCAGTAGCCTTCCTCTATACAAAGGATAAGCATGCTGAGAAAAAAATTAGGGAAACAATACCCTTCACAATAAGGCACGAATAATATAAAACAACTAACCAAATAAGTAAAAGATCTAAATGACAAGAACTTCAAGTTGTTAAGGAAAGAAACAGAGGAAGACCTCAGAAGATGGAAAGATCTCTCATGCTCATGTATCAGCAGGATTAACGTAGTAAAAATGGCCATCTTACCAGAAGCAGTCTACACATTCAATGCCATCAAAATCAAAATGCCAGCGCAATTCTTCACAGAGATTGAAAGAGCAGTTCTCAACTTCATATCGAACCACAAAAAACCCCAGATACCAAAAACAATTCTCAAAAATAAAAGAAATTCTGGGGGAATTACTGTCCTTGACCTCAAGCTGTACTATATAGCAATAGTGATAAAATCACATAGTATTGATATAGAGACAGACAGGTACATCAATGGAATAAAATTGAAGACCCAGAAATAAACTCATACACCTTTTTTCACTTGATCTTTAATAAAGAATTCAAAAATATGTAGTGGAAAAAGCATCTTCAACAAATGGTGATGGTCTAACTGGTGATCTACATGTAGAAGAATGCAAATTGATCTACTTTTATCTCCTTGTACAAAGCTCAAGTCCAAGTGGATCAAGGGCCTCCACATAAAACCAGATATACTGAATGTAATAGAAGAGAAAGTTGGATATACATTTGAAATGTAAATAAAGAAAATATCTAGTAAAAAAAAAAGAGAGAAAGTGGGAAATAGCCTTGAACACATAGCCACAGGGAAATTTTTCTGAACAGAACAACAATGACTCAGGCTCTAAGATCAACAATTGACAAACAGGAACTCATAAAACTAAAAAGCTTCTGTAAGGCAAAGAGCACTGTCAATAAGACAAAATGGCAATCAACAGATTGGGAAAAGATCTTTACTAGCCCTACATCTGATAGAGGGCTAATATCCAAAATACACAAAGAACTCAAGAAGTTAGCCTCCAGAAAACCACATAACCCAATTAAAAAATAGGATACAGCGCTAAACAGAGAATTCTCAACTGAAGAATCTTTAATGGCCCAAAATTACCTAAAAGAATGTTTAACATCCTTGATCATCAGGGAAATGCAAATCACAACAACCTTATAATTCCACCTTACACCAATCAGAATGATTAAGATAAAAAATTGGGTGACAGCAGATGCTGGCAGGATATGGAGAAAGAGGCACACTCCTCCATTTCTGGTGGGATTGCAAGTTGGTACAACCACTTTGGAAATCAATATGGTGGTTCCTCAGAAAATTGGAAGTTCTATGGGAAGACCCAGCTATATCACTCCTGGGCATGTACCCCAAAAAATGCTCCAATAGATAATAAGGACATGTACTCCACTATGTTCATAGCAGCCTTATTTATAATAGCCAGAAGGTGGAAACAACCCAGATGTTCCTCAAACAAGACTGGATACAGAAAACAGATACACAATGGAATACTACTTAGCTTTTAAAAAATGAGGACTTCATGAATTTTCAGGCAAATTGATAGAACTAGAAAATATCATCCTGAGTGAGGTAACCCACATCCAAAAGGACATACATGATTTGTATTCACTGATAAGTGGATATTAAGAACAAAAAGCTCAGAATACCCATGATACAACTGCACAAGCCATACAAAGCTTAATAATAAGAAGGGCCAAATTGTGGATGCTTCTATCCTAGTTAAAATGAAGAACAAAATAATCATGGGATGCAGAGAGAGGGAGGGTCTTTGGTGGGAAAGGAGAGTGGGAGTGGAAAAAAGGGGGCAGAATCAGGTTTGGTGGGAGATTGGAGAAAAGCCCAGAAGTGTAGAAGAATGAATAAAAATATGCAGCAGTGTACAATGTGGAACTTGGGAAACCACTAAAAAGTCCCAGTCACCAGGGATGCAAGTGGCTCCTAGGACCAGTTGGGGATGACATTAGCCAAAATTCCCAACAGTGGGGATATAGAACCTGAAGAGATCACCTTCTGTAGATAGACATTGCCCCCAGTTGAGGGATGGGACCACCTAGCAATCTCGCAATTTTTAACCCAGAATTGTTCTCCTCTAAAGGAAATGCAGGTACAAAAATTGGAGAAGAGACTGAAGGAAAGGTCATCTGGAGACTGTCCCACATTGGTATCCTTCTTATCCACAGACACCAAACATGGACTTTATTGCTGATGCCAAGTTGTGCTTGCAGGCAGAGCCTGACATGGCTGTACTCTGAGAAGCTCTGCCAGCATCTAAGACAGATGCAAATATTCACAGTCAATATTAGACTGAGCCTGGGGACCCCAATGGATGGATCAGGAGAAGAACTGAAGGAGCTGAAGGGGCTGAAGGAGATTGCAACCTCACAGGAAGAACAGTATTAAATAACTGGACTCAGAGCTCCCAGGGACTAAGCCACCAATCAAAGTGCATACAAAGTATATGGCTACTGCTACTAAGTAGCAGAGGACTGATTTATCTGGCTTCAGTGAGAGGGAAAGCACTTGGCTCTGTGGTGGTTTGATGCCTCAGAGAAGGGGGATGCTAGAGACATGAGGTGGGAGTGAATGGGAGGTTGAAGGAGCACCCTGTTAGAGGCAAAAAAGGGATGAGGATGGGGTGGGGAATTCGTGGAGTGGGGCTTGGGTGAGAGACAACATTTGAAATGTAAAACAATTTAAAAAAATATTTTTAAAAAAGAGAAAACAATAAAAAATGAGCTAACATCGTGTACCTCCTCAAGAGATTTTAAAAATTTGACTTAGAGGAAATACACTATTCAGTGGAAAAATGGTGGAGAGCTGGGGAATGTCACTGAGACAGCTTTCACTGGTCAGGGATTTGCCGCCTGTTTTTGTGTGCAATTAGTCCATCTGGCTTCAAGAAGCACTACGTCTGGATGACATAATAGTTTGAAGTGATTTAATGAATGGACAAAAATAAAAAGTGATGTCACTGAGAAATTAGCTTCTAAATCAATTGAGGAGGCTGAAGTTAGTACTGAAGCAAGCATATCCTGGTAGGTGTTACAGGGAGAGTGAGGGATCCAGTCTCCATCTGGCGTGGGTGAGTATTCACTTCCCCAGGAGATTTCAGCAACACTCTGTGGGCACACAATTCACAATTCATGATGTAAATTTTAGAATTGTTTCTAAAAGTTGGCACATAAAACCAACACTTTAGCCTTAGTCTAAAATAAAGTGAAGAATCACTTCTACTGAGCATAAATAGCTGCTTCAATATTTCTGAGGAAAGGCAAGTTGAACAGATTTGGAGATGGAGTAGTCAAAGTACTAGAGTTATTTTTGCCTAATGAATTAGGTTAGCATTTTTCTAATTATATTGTTTCTGTTTGATATTATGACATTAGTTATGAAGTGTAGATCATGGAACATACCACCACATATCTTACATATTTTGTGGCCTGATAAGTTTTTAAAACAAATGTCATTCATTCAGTTGATCATGAAACTGTGAACTGATTTTCCAAAAGGATACTTTAACCATACTAATTTATATGCTCCTATCAGAATATATTTATTGGAGAGTTACAGGCCATCCAAGTATTCTGCCATTGATGAATAATGCAGCAACCTCATATAATCTCCTCCAGTTATTTTATGTTTAACTTAATCTCCACTGCAAATATTTGATACAAAAATGCTGAAATCGTAAGATAGCTGTATATATTCCCATGAGTACTTTAAGTTACTGGTGGCTTGTGGTACTTTTAATTTTTGTGGGTAACATTGGAATGTAGTTGAAGTAGCTTCAATATAACCCTATATTTTAAACTGACTTATAGTTGCTACTGTCCAAAATAAAACTGAAAGTGGTACTTATAATGAGACTTGCTGCAATTGTATTTGTAATATAAATGATTATAGATCAATGCACTGTGGATATTTTTAATTCACTAAATTTATTGCTTTTGGCTAGTAATAAATTAAATGGTAACTTACATTAACTTCTAGGTGCTAGGTAACTTGAACTAATTAATTTGTTCCTTCCATCATCTTTTCCAGATTTCACAGATGAGTAAACAGAGGCACAGAGATGTGAGGTAGATTGAACGATGCCAGAGGTCAGTCTGTGTCAAAGATATAATGTATGTTTAGCTGTTCTGACATGAGTTTGTGTTTATATCAAGCAGCTACCTTGTATCTCAAACATTGCAGTGTATAGAATCTTGCATTTTGTCCCCTAGTTCTTTTAACTGAATTAGTATGCAAATTTTGAAATATTGGCAGCTTGTCTACTAAAGGTGAAGAGATTTTTCTCTCTGGTGATGCAAATACTACCAATTACATTTACTGTCTGATTTGGAAGGCAACTTATAAACAGTGAATTTCTTTAAGTGGCTATCAAGTTAAGTGAAGGAGTAGGGTGAGAGACCCTGAAGGAACATTGTTTGACCATAACAGCTTTTCATAAAGGAAGTGATTCAAAGTGCTGCTTTTAGAGTTTTTGTAAAAGAATTTCTGCTGCCTGTAATGAGTGCTATGCAAATAGACTAGCCCAGAAAAGAAATTCCTCCCGACACATAATAATCAAAACACCAAATGCCCAAAACAAAGAAAGAATACTAAAAGCAGTAAGGAAAAAAGGTCAAGTAACATATAAACACATGCCTATCAGAATTATACTAGACTTCTCGCCAGAGACTATAAAAGCCAGAAGATCCTGGGCAGACATCATACAGACCCAAAGAGAACACAAATGCCAGCCCAGGCTACTATACCCAGCAAGAAACCAAGATATTCCATTACAAAAACAAATTTATATAATATCTTTACACAAATCCAGACTTTCAAAGGATAATAAATGGAAAACTCCAACATAAAGAGGGGAACTACACCCTAGAAAAAGCAAGAAAATAATCTTCTTTTAACAAACAAA